>APFE031357517.1:0-32014 GCA_000404065.3 Pinus taeda
TGGTATTTAGTCCTTGGTATTTGAACCTATGGTTTTGGACCATGGTATCTTGTCATAAGTATTGATCCCAAGTATTGGGCTCATGGTATTGAATTGTTATGGTTTTGGACTGTGGTATTGTGAGAGGAAAGACTATAAAAGAGGAAGAAGATCATTGGGCAAATATCATCTGAATTATTGAATATCTAATAATGTGCTAGATCTGGAATATGGTGATTAGGTTATGGTGCATATATGGATCTGAAGGAAGAAGGAACCTGAGCGCAAGGAGAAGGATAAGTTCTTTGGATGGGTCAAAATCTTAAGGCTTGAATGATAGTATCTCTATATTATTTTGATTTGTTCTATGTGGCACTTGCTTGATCTATAAATCTGATAATCTGGGAAAACTAATATCTGAACATTTGAAGGGATAAATTATCTTTATAGATCTGTACGCAGGTTCAGTGAAGCGAAGGGGCGTATACACGCAGTTTCAGTAAGTCAGAAGCGCGTATATGCAGGTTGATCTTAGCACAGGTACGTACACACGCAGGTTTTGGAAGTTGGAAGTGCATATACGTAGGTTGATCTTAACACAGAAGCATATGCATGCAAGTTTCTGAATATTGAAGTAGCGTACATCTCATAATTTATGTTCTAGCAGCTTCTGTTGATTTTTGCAGTGATCTGGGTTTAGAATTTGAGGTGTGATTACAGTTACTGTTATCTGGGTACAGTTGACAGAGAAGTGTGGTTGCATTCTTGATTCACCATCTTGACCTGGTGAAAATGGTTTGAACTAAGGTTGAGAAGTGTCAGAACAACCTATACTTCCTTTTCTTGTCGAAGGTGTAGAATTGATGTTATTTGGTGATCCAGTCTCAATAGACAGAATTTCATACTAGAGATTACGTGGTCCCTGGAAGAAAGAGAAGGTTGTAGCCTTCCTGTAGGTAGCAGGCCTGCATACTAGTGATCTCAACTATACTAAGAACAAAGGGGGTTGTAGCTCCCTTCCAGGAGAAGCTAGAAAATGAGAGAGGGTTGTATCTCTCTATAGGTAGTAGCCTGCATACTGGTAAAGGACTGCACCAGTACAGAATCATTGTAAAATAAGTTTCTAATTGAAAAGATAGAGACATATTGCAGCAGGTGGTTTTCACCCACATTGGGTTTCCACCTTATATCTTGTGTTCTTGTGTGTGTTTGTCTTCTGATCTGTTTTACTGTTCCTGGTAACTATTTATATGATTCTATTGCATAACTTAATGATCAACATTTGTAGAATAAAGTAAATTATAATTATGCATAGTATACGCGAGTTTCCTTATCTGAAGTTGCGTATATACACGGGTTCATCTAACTGAAGTAGCGTATATGTTCTGGGTTTGAAAAAGAAAATAATTGACCAGATAATACTGATTCACCCCCCCTCTCAGTATTATTTCCAACAAATGTGTGTTTAGTGCTCACCATTTGTTTGCTTGTGGTTGGTGTACATATCAAGGTAAAGGGTTAAGGATAGAGGTATGTGATCAGATTCGAGCTCATTGTTATTTAGAAGGTCAAAATGAACAATACTGTATGGGAATCAGATATCACATAGTCCACAACACTATTGTCACGTCCCTGAAGACAAGTTATGTATCCAGAGGTAGGTTGTTTGTTAAGTCCATTACAAGTAATCAAATCTTGGGAACCGCAAATCTTGATTAGATCATTACGAAAAAGGTTCTCATTAGTTTCTTTAGAATTTCTTTTGAAAATATTAGCTAAGTCACAATCCTCATCAAGCCATAATGGGTTAGGGTTAGAGTTATTACTTAATAGGTTGGCTTGGTTAGTAGCAGTTTGAGCATTGAAGTATTCAAGTAGTAGGATGTTTTCTCGATTCCTTAAACTGTAGATATCTTGTTTTAATGTAGTGAAGGGACAATATTTATCTGGTTGTTCTTCTTATATGAGGTAGAGTTTATAGGATCAAAATAAAAAATTGCAAGAAAAATCCTATTGGTATTAGAGTCAGAGATTTCGATCAAAACATATCGATTGAGGGGGTCAATATTATGTAGATGAATGTGGGAAGCAATGTTATTTTTTATATAACACGATATACCACCAATTCCTCTATGAGAGGATTTCTTGTTCCAAGCAGGCCAAAGAATAAATCCATCAATGTGGGGGACTTTAGATTCGTCATGTTCCTGAGTTTCAACTAAGAGAATAAGATCAATATCTTAACCCTTGTTTCAACTAAGATATTAAGATCAATATCACTCGAAATCCAACTTAACGTAGGACCTTTACGCCATGGAAAATTAGGACAATTCCAAAAAAGGACCCGAAATGTTCCTAATTCATATTTATAACTTTTATTTTCGATTCTATCTTTAATAATAGATTTCTTATTTCTAATCATTGCCCATTTGCCTTCCTTTGTTTCCCCTTTTACCTTTTGGACCTCATTTCTTAGTTCAACTTGGTCTTTTGGGATAATATCTTCATTTCTAAATATTCCTGACCCTTTTAGACTTGGAGATTTTCTGAGTATATCTAATTTGTGGTCATTGCAACTTACCTTAACATGGATTAGTCTATGCTTATGTTCAAGAATATTTCCCACCCTTTACACTTTTGTTAGATAAGTCGTTTGAATTTGTGAGTAATTTTTCAATTTTTATTCGATTCAGACTTATGCAAAAATGCAACAATATACAGTTATAAACATAAACACAGAGATGCAACAAAACTAAAACTTTATTTCATTAATCTTAATGAACTAAAATATGTCTACATACAAAATAGAAATAAAATAGCTTGGGCGATGGTAGATTATATTTGAGAATAGATGTGGTGGATACATGCCTATTAAATATGTTATAATCAAGGGCCTTTTTATTATTGAACAACAAAGGAAAACCCTAAAAAACCAAAACCCTAACCCCAGAAGATGAAACACCAAGCATTTGTAGGCGCCATTGGGGTTAGTTGGGCAGCCAACTTCTCGGGTTTGTAACTTGGTCATATGATCTTTGTTTGGCACGTACGATATGTTGTTGGAAATATCTGGTGGATGTGTTGAATGTGCTCAATAAAGTTGTTATCTCAGTCAGCTTCAAACTTCACATGAGTCGAATATACTTGAGTAACTGCAAATGGTATGGAAACATCGATGGGACATAGTGGTTGGAATCCCAAGCCCACTTGAAAGGGGATGTGGCCAATTGAGATATGGAGAGCTTTGTTGTAGTTGTGCTAAACATAGGGGAGGTTTTCATCCCATGTGCGTGGATGCTTTGAGTTGTACATGCGTAAAATGTGCATGATCATCTTGTTGGCGACCTCTATTTGGCCATTAGTTTGGGGGTGGAAGTCCGTGGACTTAGTGATCTTGGTATCCAACATTGACTAGAGGCTTGACCAAAATGTACTCAAGAACCTGCTATCCCAATTTGAGATAATGGATTGTGGGATCCTAAAATGTACCCACAATCATTCAAAGAAGAGCTTAGCAGTGGATTTTGCTATGATACTCTTCTTGCATGCTACAAGAATGGAAAACTTAGAGAATTCATTGACGACCATGAATACACAGTCGTTGCCATGCTTTGTAGAAGGAAGGCCCAACATGTAATCCATGGAGATGGATTCCCAAGGCCGACTAGGATTAGGTAGAGGAGTATATAGGCCATGCTTCTTGATTATTGGTTTGGAAATGGCATAGGCAATGCAGGATGTGATGTACTTCCCAACATCTTGTCGAAGGTTCGGCCAATAAAAATAATTCTACAACACTACCATTTTTTTCACTACTATGAAATTTCCAATGAATAGATTATAGTGCACCTCACAAATGATATAGGCACGCTCTCTTGTAGGAACACAGAGGTATCCTAGGTGCCATAATAGTGCACCTTGGAGGTGAAAATCTAGAATTTGGTTTCCTTCAAAGAGCATCTGGTATGTGTTTCCAAATTGTGGATCGCTCTGGTAAATATGCATCCACCCCGAAGTCTCATCTCCATAAGATTCGAGCACAATGGTCAGTGCCATAACTGGTGGTCGACGGAGATAGTTTGCAACATTATTGGTGTTGCCATTCTTATACTTGATGTTCAAATGGAATTGTTGCAGATATGTGGACCATTTCTGATGGTGATCATTTTGCAACTTCCCATGTGTCTATATGAACTATAGGGGTCAGTGGTTTGTGTGGATGACCATTTTCTTCCCCCAAATGTCATGCTTCCATTTTCGACATGCCTACACAATAGAATACATCTCTTTGTCATAAGTGGAATACTTTAAGACTGTATTTGAAACTGTCTCACTATGATATTCCATCGGATGCCCCTACTTGGTAAGAACTGCATCAATAGCATAGTCAGAGGCATCTATCTCAATTTGATATGGTTATTGTAGGTCTCGTAATGTGAGAATTGGTGCAGAGTAGATGACTTGCTTCAACTCGACAAATGCTTTCTATTGGGATTCTAACCAAAAGAACTTTTTTTTTTCTCCACTCTTGGTGACTTGACTCAAAGGCCAAGTGATATGAGATAATCCCAACATGAACATGTAATAGAGATTGGCAAGACCCAGAAAGCTACAAAGCTCTGTTAGAGTGGTTGGGGTTGGTCAATATTGAATCACTTATATCTTGGTTGGGTCCAAATGATAACCTCGCTCAATAATGATGTACCCTATATATTCAACCTGGGTCATACCAAAAGTGAATTTCTCCAAGTTGGCACATAGTTTGTGCTGTCACAAGGTTTGGAGGACATGTCAGATATGGTGTATGTTCTCTTCCCAACTCTAGCTGAAGATCAGGATGTCGTCGAGGTACACTACCACGAACGATTTTGTAAAGGTATGCAATAAGTTGTCCATTAACCACATGAAGGTTACAAGGGGCATTCATAAACCCGAAAGGCATGACCAACTATTCGAAATGTCCCTTCTTGGATTTGAAGGTAGTATTCCACACATTGGAGGGTTCAATTGGTATCTGGTGATACCCAGAATTCAAGTCAATCTTGTTGACATATCTGGGCCCCTCGAGCTTTTCTAGAAGGCCATCAATCATTGGCATTGGATACCTATTCTAGAGAGTGATCTTATTCAATGCCCAATAGTCAATACAGAGTCTCTATGTGTCATCTTTCTTTTGTACCACCATGATCGGGCTCCCACAGGGTGATGAACTTGACCTGATGCTCCCCTTTTGCAACAAATCTTGAATCTGCCTCTAAATTCCGTCATTCTCTAGAACATAACACTGGTAGATCAACCCGTTCAGTAACGACATGCCCGGGCTTAGATAGATGGAGTGCTTGACCTAACACTGTAGGGGTACCCTTGTGGGAGAGTTGAAGATGTCCCTGTACTCTTCAATGACCTTGTCCATCTACTGCTACCATGTGGAGGAGTGTTGTTTGGAGGTTGTGGATGTGGCCATCATATTCTTCTTTCCCTGAGGGAAAATCATGAGGAAGAAAAATTTCCCAATATGGGAAATGATCTTACTGCATTTATTTGTAAAGATCAAAGAGATTATGGTAGGAGGTGCTACCTTTGATATCCTGTATAAATTATTTCCCAAATAAATAATGACAGTGAAAGGCCTAGACTCAAACACAACATGACACTTCCACAAGTATGGTTGGCCTAATAATACATCATAAAATTTAAGAGGAGAAACATTACACAATACCTCATCGGTGAAGGGCTTCATGTTGTAGGGAAGGCAACATTGTTTCCTGACATGGATATCTCGCCCTTAGTGAAGCCACCCGATGATTGTTGGACGCGGGATCCCCCAAGGGTAGTTTTGGGGCTAAAAGCCCATATCTTTGTCAAATTTTGTAATCTAAGTGTAAAGACTCCTCATTTTGTGGTCGTGGAGCACGTAGGTGTTAAAGAGTCATAGGGTTGTCCACCCTTATTTTGGAAATGTAATTTTGGCTATAAAAGATCTACCCATGGTTCACGAACCATGGGATTGTATAAATAGAGCTAAGCTCTAAGTAGTTTGAGAAGAAGAATAGAAGATAGACACATGAATATATGATGTATGAGAGATAGCTCTGCACATGTGTATGTAAATGTGTTGGTTAAGAGAATGCAAGTAAGAACATATGTTTATGCGAAGCTAACTAAGATAGATTAATAAGATAAGTAAGACACTTAGCCTAGTTTGGGAGATATCATAGTTCATTTCCCTAGCAACGCAAAAGTCCTTGAGTCGCAGGTTAGCATTGCGCGAAAGACAAATTTACCTTTCACGAAGGTACTGAAGGGTGGAACATAGGGCTAAGAAACCTACGCAAAGGCAGGTATAGCCAGAATAAACTGACATCACAACCATCTCTAGGTGCAGAAACTTGGTTCCAGCATCCCCCCATACTGCTTCGGGTGAGACTGCGGTTCGCACTCCGCAGGCTGATACCGAAAGGGCCAGCAGTGTAGGGATTTGTTTAGCTAACTAACGCTGAACCTGGGTTAGGCCCCCTCAAGCCAAAAAATGGTTTCGTTGCTAGGACCAGAATCTGCATAATAGATTTGTGATGTCGTATCACTGAAATCCAACTAAGAAGGAGATTGGAGACTATTTGGATAGAAAAATCCACAAATTCACAACACAGGAGCACAGAAACCCATGACTGACAAAGGAATAGTGATTGGCCCGGTACCTATATATAGAGATCCACGAGATCATTTTTTTCTCTTTTCCTATTGAGCTGTATGAATGGATCACGAAGCTAGAAGATAGCCAAGGAAGGTGGAAACTTGACGGTCCTATTGTGTGGACCCCAGACCTCATGTGAAGGTTGGAAGCATCGGAGGATAAGATCGCCTGCATTGTCAATCATTGGCTTGATCACGTCATAGGAGGATTTGTTACTGAACACGTGGTCGACACCTCAGTGAGCTATAGCGAGGCAGAGCGACACTTTTTCAAAGGACCATGAGGTAAGTACGTAAAATCTTTGAATACTTGGATTAAAATGTTGTTGTGTGAAAAACAAGTTATGCAGCTACCTTGATGTTTGGGACTATGTGAAGGAAAAAAACTTACAGGAACGAAGGAAATAAGGGTCCAAAATATAGCCCCTTCATTTCACCTCCCCGAAGAGACAAAGAAGGGATAACGAAGGTTTCTCCATGAAGTGCCATTCAGTTATTAAGACAAGGATTCCAGTGAATATCACCTCGACCCACACCATCTCTGACTTCACCGCCATCACCTTCAACTTCACCCGTACCACCTCCACCTCCATCGCGGTTCAGTATGGAAACACGGTGAAGTTTCCTATGTTCAAAGGCTTGGGAAATGAGGACCCGGAACAATTCTAGTTTGTTGTGAGGGTTGTATGGGAAGCTCGGGGTGTTACAGATGATCATATAAAGAAGGTGACACTGGGTAGTGCTCTGCAAGATGACATGCTAACCTGGTATATTAAGTACTCTAATGATAACCTGAATGCTAGAGTAGTGGACATCTAGAAAACACTAAATAGGGAATTTAGCAAGCCTAAATCGGAGGCACAGTCGATTATGGGATTCAAAGAGATCACAATGAAACTAGGCAAGACACCTTGGGAACTAGATCAAAGGCTAAAATGTACAATCCATGAAGCCAACATGAATTTGATAGATGGACAGCATCATGAGTGGTTTGTGGCTTCGCTACTACCACACTTAAGGAGTACGCTGTCGCAACAGAAGATAACAACTAAGGTAGAGGCCTTGGAGATTGCCATGAGACTACATGAGACTCTGATGCCAGATCCTAATGTAGGAGTTTAGTAGATTCATTTGTAGCTGAAGAATCTGTGCCTTGAGATGCAATTTCTAAAGCAGGACAGGACGGTTTGACAAGAGGTACATGAGGAAGTATGGTGCTTGAAATGAAAAAGCCAGGGTCATGACAAGGACCATTTCCCGGTCTTTGCGAATTACCTTGCAGGGGGAGGACTAATGCGTCTAAGGCCAAAAGCTCAAGCAGAACCTAGTGTGGGGCCTGTATTATGGTGCGCTATCTGTTAGGTAGCCGGAAAACATGCCACGAATAACTGTCACTTGCTATAGAAGTATGTACAAGCACCGCAACAACTGTTCTGCAACTTTTGTAGGTCGATAGGACATGATGAGTGTACTTGCAGGAGATATGAATTGATGATGGATAGAACTCCTGCCTACAGGGTTTAGGCTGAAATGTGGCCCCTTAACCAAAATGCAGGGATGGTGTGGACAAGATTTCAAGGACACAGATGAGGCTGAGGCAAAGGAGGACCTGGTAGAAGTCAAGGACAGTTGATTTGCTACAATTGTAGAGGAATAGGACACTATGCCCGCGATTGCACTAATCCAATGAGTCCGTCGTGCAAGTATTGCACGTTGTTTGATCATGAAATAGAAGATTGTCCTACACTGATAGCTAAGATATGAGACAAAGGGGCACTACCACCTCCATCGACTTAGAACCTACAGATGATGAGGTCTGAGCCGCGCGAGGAGGATCTGAACATAAACATAGTGCTCAAGAGTACATGGATTCACAAAGCCCCCAAAAAAGGGGCTGAATTCGACTTGGAGCGCATTCGTGAAACCTTCATGGATGCTAAGAAGAGCTTCGCTAAGGCCTCCACCTCAAGAAGCAAGGATAAGACTGAGCCAGAGATGGACCCTTCAATGCTCACAAATTTCTTTGAAACCTGTATGAAGTTACTGTGTGACTGTAAGGCTATGAAATGGTTACAAGAACTCATGAATAGATGTGCTAGGACCGCGCCAGGTGAGCTGCACGTAGTATGAAAAATTGGCAAGCATAAAATGACGACAGGATGGGAGATGAGACTGACCACACAAATAGGAGAGTATGAAATGGATCAGGTCATTTTGGATTGAATTTTCTACCAAAGCAGACTTGGGAGTGAATGGAGAGACCTACGCTGCAATGGTCTTCAATTCAGCTAAGGATGACGAATCAACAAAAAATCATCCCCATGGGGCGACTGGAGGGGGTGATCGTGGACATTGAGGGAGCGAGTGCGCTGGTGGATTTTGAAATAATAGAGATAGTGGATGATAGAAATCCCTACCCTGCACTCCTAGGAATTGAATGGACTAATGATATGAACGAGGTAATCAATTTGATGAAGCGAAAGATGATCTTTGAGAAGAAATCACTGCGCGTAATATTACCCCTGGATCCTGTGGAAGGATCATGCTATATGGAACTAGTTCACGATTATGAGAGTGATGATGATCTGGATTGCATCTATATGATAACAACATGAGACCAAGACTGGGTGAATCCCACTGCGGATGGATGGATTAGATGGGATCGCGAGAGTTCCTGCACTTCGGAGTCTGACGAAGAAATAGAACGCTGGCAGAATCGGTTACACGAAGTAACTACTCTGAATTGCAACATGATGACCCAGTCGCTGTGCTGTGTGTCATCAGGCAAGAAATCTGCCTATTTATGATGGTCTAAATGAGGTAGATATATTTTTGGATGCATTTTAAAGGGAGGTACTAGAAAAGAAACACTTCTAGGCCTTGGACTGGGCACTGGGCGCTATGCCTGCAAGATGGTCGGGTACGCACAAGGGAAGCTTTGATGATTGGCGCGAACGTAGGAAGATGATGAGAACACGATTTGGGAAACCTAATATGTGATTGACAGACAAGTACGATGGGTAGAATGATACAGACACACATTTGGCCAAATGGACGCAAGATTATGGAGAAAATCCCCAACCTGAGTGGGTGCGCTTGTTCTAGCATACCCTGGATGTTATCGCAATTAATTGGTAGATAGAAATAAAGCTCCAACATGGGATAGCTGAATGGGATATCTTGCGTGAAGGATTCATGATGACATTTAGTTCTGAGGACGGGTTTGATAGTATTAACGAAGCGCTACAAGAGGTGAAAGCAACCATCTTTAGGATACCGTTCGATCCTTTAGACCTAATTCAGCTTGATTGGGCTACTCAGCTCAGTCACGCACTTGAATGTTATAATGTAAGTGTTGAAGATGAGGATGAGGATCTGCGGAAGATTAACGTTCCAAAAGTAGAAGGCCAGCGCAACATTCAAGGACCACAGATTGAGAACCCTGATATAACTGTGCCAGTGGAAACAAAATAAGTGAACATTGGTACAGAGGCAGAACCCAAATTCGTGAATATTTGAGACTAGTGGGACGACGTGATGGTGGATAAGGTCGCTAAATTGCTCCATGAATACCAGGACTTATTCCCTACCAAGTTTACGGATCTGAAAGGAATAATCGGAGACCTAGGAGTGATCAAGATCACGTTAAAACCCGACGCGAAGCCAGTTAGGCAAAGGCCTTACTGCCTCAATTTGAATACGAGGAGAAGGTCCACTCAGAGCTAAACAAGATGCTAGTAGTAGGCATCATTGAGCCTGTGGAAGAATCTGATTGGGTAAGCCCTATGTGATGGGACCAACCCGTAGTTCCACGCAATAATGCTAATCAAATAACACAATAATGCACTAATCAATAAGTAAATGATTAAACGGTGATTTTGTGACTTAATAAAGGTGATTAGTGGTTAATCTTCGGATGATTCTGGATTGAATTTGGTGGCATTTATGACAATCATTAATTTCGCTGTGCTGGCAGTCCTTTCCTTGGTTGTTGTTTCCCACTCCTCGGTTTAAGCCAAAACCCTACCTTCTATGGTCATTCTTTCATTTTTGTTCTGTGACTCTGCTGCACTGAGGGTTTGATCTAGAAACAATGTTTTCGTGCTGTAGGCGTTTAGTGGTAAGCCACAGCTTTGTGTGCGCTAGGTATGGGCTTTACTGCTTGTGAATATAGCACCTGCTATTGTCCTGGTGACTTATGGGCTCAGTTCCTTGAGCACAGAGTGATGATTCTGCTTGTTGGTGTAAGAGAATGACCATCGTAACTGTCTATTCGGCTACTCAACTGATATTTGTTTTGTTGTTCTCATTTCTTTTTGGTTCTCCTACTTGTTAAGTTTGACTAATGGTGTGCATGCTACAGGTCGTAGCTGCGGTGGCCTCCTCCTACTCACAATTCGCTCCAGGTAAACTGTCACTCCATGATCTATTTTTCTCCTTGTCTTTTTTTGGTTCTAACAAAAATTGTTCCTCGGTCTTAGGTTGTCACCGTGGATTGTGGCTCATTTGGTTTGCATTCTTCCCGAGCTACTAAATCTCCAGGTAAAATTTTCTTTCTTACTCTGTATACAGTTCATTACCCTTCGTTTTCCTTTCACCGTTGACGGTTGGGCTAACAGTCTTGCTCTGTTTTGATTGTACAGGTCGGGGTTTTCTCCTTGACGTGGTTGGTGTGAGCACCACGATCCTTTCCCGGTAGGCTCTGCCTCTATTTCAACTTGTTTTTATTGTTAGTCTCTATTGATTAGGTAGGACTGAGTCCCAGTATTTGTTCGCTCATACTCCTCTGTCGTCGCTATGCGAGTTGGGTTATTTGGCACAAACCCTTTTTTGATTATGCAAAGTTTTTAATTATAAAATACTATTTGAAGTCTGCCATAACCCTCATCTAGGGTTCTACTAGTTCGTTTGGCTCTTTAGCTGTTCGTTGGGTTATCCTTGGACTCTATCATATGTATACAAATATATGTTTTCTTTTTCTGGAATGAAAAGAAATCACAATGTATTGGGTTATACTTGTTACCTCTGTCATGGGTTTTGTTACCCAACGTTTATATACTCTCTCTTGCTCGAACTTTTCGTAATGCGCTTAGCTCTTTCGGTCGTGGTCTCTATTTATTGATTGCCAGCCTTCGTACTAGAAAATTGCGTGCAATTCTTGTTGTTTGCGTTTTGTTCTTTAGGAGAGAAAATAGGCATGCATAATATCTACTTATTTTGGTTTATTCAATGCTTAAAGAAAAGTAGATAATTATAACAACAACTGTTACAGATGGATTCGAATGAAGGAAAAATTATTATCTGTATTCTATTACTGTTCTCATATGCTGAACCCCTCAGAATGATTTACATTTTGTATTTGTATTGTTTTCCCACAGTTACTTGAATTGTGCACAGTTACGCTTCAGTTGTTTCTTTTATTAGTTACATAACTGTTAATTCATTCGGTTCTTCTTGCTGCAAGATTTTACAATTGACATGGATGTCTCTTTTTTTTTGTTCTAAATGGAAGAAACAATTATAAGAAAATTATTCACGAAAAGACAGACAATTGTGGCAGTGACCCTAACTAACTATATTGTTCCCTAACTAATACTGAAATTAAAAAGAGACAACAAGTCCCTACATTCTGCTTTGACTAATTAAACATAAAGAAACAAAACATTGATAAAACTTTCCACCTTGGCGGAGACCAACAACTGGTCATGGTGCCCTTAGCTGGATGCTCCTGCATCACTATGGTGGTGCAAGAGAAAAAGCAGAAGGATGAGATAAGGATATGCGTGGATCTCGGAAAACTGAATGATGCTTGTGTGCATGATCCTTTCCCGACTCCGTTAAGAGATGAAGTGTTGGATAATGTAGGTGGCCAAGAAGCATATTCCTTCACTGATGGGTTCTCTGGGTACCACCAAATCAAAATTGCACCGAAGGATACAACCTTCGCGACTGAGTGGGGTTGTTTTCAATAAAACGTAATGTCGTTTCGATTGAAGAATGCGCCTACAATATTTTCACGCATGGTTGTTGCAGTATTTAAGGAATTTATTCATCAGTTCCTGGAGGTATATTTTGATGACTAGACTGTATTTGCGTTGGTGAAGCGCCAAGTAGAAAGCTTGCGCCTGATCTTGGATACCTGTCAAAGATACCAGATCGTGCTCAATCTCAAGAAGTGTCTGTTTTGCGTTCCTTTTGGGAACCTATTGGGGCATGTGGTTTTTAGACAAGGACTGATGGTAGAACTCGTGAAGATCGTGGTGATACTTAACTTGGAAGCGCCGAGGAGTGTGAAACACCTGTGCACTACTCTGGGACATATGGGATATTACAGAAAGTTTCTCAAAGGCTATGACCAGAT
This sequence comes from Pinus taeda, assembly GCA_000404065.3. Taxonomy (NCBI): domain Eukaryota; kingdom Viridiplantae; phylum Streptophyta; class Pinopsida; order Pinales; family Pinaceae; genus Pinus; species Pinus taeda. The sequence continues at coordinate 13,034 of APFE031357517.1, forward strand.
CACTGCGCCGATGGAAAAATTGTTGAAGAAGGATGTCACATTCTGCTGGAACGATGACAGTAAGAAAAGCTTGGATATATTGAAAGAAAAGATGGTTACGATGCTGATTCTAATCTTCCCAGACTAGAAGAAAGAGTTTCATGTACATGTTGACGTGTCATGTATAGAGCTAGGGGCAGTACTAACACAGGATGGAGGCGAAGGCCTGGACCATCCTATCGCATTCACAAGCTGCAGATTATCCAAAGAAGAAAAGAACTATTCTCCCACTGAACACGACAGGCTAGCTATGGTGTATGCGCTCTAGAAGTACCAGTGCTACTTGCTAGGAGGCCATTTAAAAATGTATATGAATCACTCCACGCTGAAGTACGTGTAGCTATTTGCAGTACATGTCGCAGATGGTCATTTTGAGGATATAATACACTTCCTAACAACAATAACTACACCAGAAGGATATCTGTCCAGCAAAAGAAGGAATTAGTGGTCCATGCGACAGATTTCTCTGTCATTGCTGGGTATCTATACAAGATGGGGACTGATGAGATATTGCGACGTTATATACCTAAGTTCAAATGAAGCAACATCCTCATGAATGCTCATGGAGGCACCGTGGGAGGACATTATGGAGGAAGAGCAACCGCACATAAGATTCTAAGTGCAAGGTTGTGGTGACCAACCCTTCATAAGGATTCAAAAGCATATTGCAAGGCATGTGATGTATGTCAAAGAATAGGAAGGACATTGTGGAGGGATGAAATTCCTTTGAGTCCACAAATGATGTTGCAACCTTTCAAGAAGTGGGAAATATATTTTGTAGGACCCACTCAACCACAAGGGAAGACAGGGGCGAGGTACAGTATCACTGCAATGAAGTATTTGACTCGTTGGGAAGAAGCGCAGCCGGTGAAGGATTGCATGGGCGCGACGATCGCAAAGTTCCTATTTGAGCATGTACTGACATAATTTGGATGCACAAGGATCTCAATGAGTGATCATGGTATGCACTTCCTGAATGAGAAGATCAGGGCACTAACGGAGGAATTTCAGGTATATCACCAAAAGAGCACACCTTAACACCCATAGGTTAACGAGACAGTGGAGGCATTCAACAAAGTGCTTGAAAATGCACTGACCAAGGTTTGAAATGCTTAGCAAAGTGATTGGGACCTACGCATACCTGCAGTATTGTGGGCTTATCGAACAACATGCAAAAAGCTGACTCGACAAACCCCTTTTGGGCTTGTCTATGGTGTGAAAGCCATAATGCCTATGGAATACATCATGCCTAGTCTATACATAGTAGTGCTCATAGGTATGATGGATCATGGACCCTGGAAAAGAGGCTCACACAGCTAGATGAGCTTGAAGAAGAAAGATTTTTGGCTGGGCTTCACCAACAGGTCCAAAAGCAGCGTGAAAAGGCATGGCATGATCGACATATCAAGATGCATACATTTAATGTAAATGATCTGTTTTTTTTGTATGATAGTAAGTTTGATAAATTCCCCAGAAAATTCAGGATGCAGTGGCTAGGGCCTTATGTTATTAAGAATATTAATGACGGAGGAGCGATACAGCTGGTCAAGTTAAATGGAGAACCCTTCCCAGGAAAGGTGAATGGTAGTTGCTTGAAGCCATACACCGACGGTCTAGTCATGTGACTAAATGAAAGTAGCACAGTCTTAGCACTCTAGGCAGCTAAAAGGAGGCGCATGACTATAAACTACACTGCTCTGGTTTGGGAGTTGTGCGATTTCAAGACCGCGCGAAGCAGGGAAGTGTCACAGGGTCTGCTACAGTGCAAAGGCAGCTGTGCTGCTCGTGGAAATAGCACGTAGGTCAGCCGGAAAGTCACCGTTAAAATCACTATTCATGATTTGATGGTCAGATTGTGGCCAAATGGAGCAGGTGGCAGGCACTTAAGGCGAAATTTATGGATTAGATTCTTGAAAATCTGCCACCAATCTAGCATTAATGGGCCGAAAGTGGGGGGGAACAGTCAGATTTGAATTCAAAAGGCCCTAGAAATTACAAGTGGCTGTCCAATGAAAAAACAATTGGCATTTTGAAAATTCAGTTGTCATGCTATCAAGTATATATAGGCCATGCAAATTTTGAGGCTTTGAGAGCAAGTTCAGCATTTGAGAGATTGCTGAAGGAGATGCAGGACCTCTTGAATAGAATGATGTTGACACCCGAAGAAGCCATGGACACAAAAGCGGTGACAACCGAGGAAGTCGTGCACAAAATCGAGGTAGTAGAAGCTACCCCATAGATTTCTGAAGTGGTAATCAAAGTCCCTAAATCACCCAGGACTTTGAGACCAAAGAAGGATAAGCATACTATGCTACTGGTGCACATCTCACCAAGAAACCCATAGAGGACCAAGCTCACTTTGCAGGAAAAGGGGAAGACCATTAATCTGGAGGCAGATGAGGAGGAATCTGAAGAAATCCTAGCAAATGAGGAGGATTTGGAAATGGAATTTGAAACCCAGGGTGCAGACCCTATTACCAGGTTACCAGAATATGTTCCTCCGCGCAAGGGCAAAGCCAAGGTGCCAAAGGACATAGACGAGAGCAAGAACTCCCTGCAAAATCCATTGCTTCTGAATGACATCCGTGCTTAGGGAGGGTTCCTATACTAAAGTTCAAAGATTGGGACCTTGCAGATCACGAGAAGTTCCCGCATTTAGCGCTTGAGCAGCTAATGCACCGACTGATTGACACGAATACTAGAATGATCGAATTAGAGCCGCAGACATGGCTCAAGGGTGTAGAGAAAGTTGGGCTTCTCAACCTGCTCTAGGTACTGCATTACCACTGTGCCCCAGTGACCGTCTTCATCCTCGGGTAGCTACTCTGCTTGGTGCATGATGGGTGTTTGTGGCTGGAGGAGCCCATCCCATCACCAACCACTTGATCCATCAGATCACATAACTTCCTTACTCAGGGGAGGATCCAGCCAATATATCAGAAGGAAAAGGTGGTGAGTTGGCCCTCGCGGAAGTTATGAAGAAGAAATTCAAGTTGGAGAAGAAGTGGGGATATGCCATCTCCAACATTAACAACCCTGCAATCAAGTTAGCAACACAAATATTAGCAGGGAAGGTGATGTAGAGGTGTCGCGTGAATGAGGTGCCTGCACCTGTGATTGCACTAGCAGTCCAATGCGCTGAAGGAGTCCAGTTCAACTGGGCGAATTATCAATGCGAGGAGTTCCTTGCAGACTGTCGTGAGGCATAGGAGCAGGGAAAGATGTTCCACTACACGTGGCTCTTGTTGTTGATTGTACTAATGGCATGGGAGCTACCAAAATATAGCCAATTCCCTTTGGTCGCGTCAGACCTTCCTGAGGTAGCGAAGTATGCTTCACTGTGGGCGACCAAGGACATGCAGCGCTTAAAATAAAGTAAGATCTCTTAGATCTTGATGGACATGAGTATCCAGATGGGGATCAATTGCAAGCCACGGTTGTCACCCGCAATATACACTAGTTTGTAGAGCTTTGTAGAGTTCAAAGTGGATTTCCACCATGTATTTATTAGGGTGCGGAAGGACCCCATGAAGACATGGAATAGATTACCTTATCTGACAACAAATGAGGTTATCTTTACAGTCCTAGAGTCTTGGCTGTCGGAGTGGTGCACTGCAACAGGATCTGCGGTGGAAACAAAAAAGTATGCCGTGTAGCGTAAGAAGGAAGAAAAAAAGCTCAGAATGGCACAGCTGGCTGAGAAATGGAGAAAAGAGGAAGTAGAGGCTAAGACCCAGGTAGAGCGCGACGCCGTGAAATTGGAAAAACAGCAGGAGACAGGAGGAGAAGAGCATGAAGGACATAAGTCACCTTCACCCGAGGCTGAGGTAGAAACAGAGGAGCCGATAGAACAAGGTGGCGCGAACCTGCAGACAATGTCCACCCAAATCAAGCATCAACAACCACAAGAGAAGGCAGTGTCAAGGAAGAAAACCAAGGCTTCAAAGAAGTCCTTGGACATAATTACCCTCACTGAGGGGGATTTGCATGGTATTGGAGAAATGGTGAGGGATGTCATCGCAGAGGCCCTCCAACAGTTCGAAGAGCAGCAAAAATTGGTATTAGCGGCTCTCCAGACAGAGTTATAGGAGTTGTAGGCTCGAACTCCACAAATTGGCACAGTGTCCACCAATCTTGCAATCAACACTTCAGTTGCCACGAAGATGCTGCGCATAAGGGTGAGCAACGCGATACTGCTACCAGATGGGGCACTTACTACAGAAAATGAGGCCGACAGGCCCACGGTCAGCAGCCTAAAAGGGGTAGGATTGAATATGGCTGCGCTCCCTCGAGAGACGCTCCACCTCTTGCACGATGGAATCACCGCGGAACTTAGGGCCCAAGAGAGTCGCACTCTGCAGTTAAGGAGTGAGTTGCACATCAATATCCAGTAGTTGGGCATGCAGCGCAATGAGGGAGTGGAATAGAATACGAAAATCATGCATGTTACACTGAAATTTGTCACCATGACTATCTGCAGTTAATATGGCTCCATCAATAGTCATATTATCCTCCTTGTTAAGCCTCATACCTCTGCTCTTCATGTCAAACTTCAAAAAGAGAGAAAGTCACTTAAAAACATGTTTATCTCTGGGTACGCAGGTTCTCTCTACCTTGCCTGCGTGTACGCAACCCAAACTCATTGTACCTGCGTACTTGTACGCTCTGTAAGTCAAAGGATGGGTGCGTACCCCTGTAAAGGTCAAAAGGCGCGAGTTTCATCTTTAAAAAGTTACTTGTGGTCACTTCTAGAGATTTCTAGAAGAGTGTTTGACGTGGATTGAGCGCCTCCAGATGGTTCATGCATCCCTATGATAGAGGAACTTATCCCATCAAGAGAGGAGCTACCCCATCCAAAAGAGGGAGTATCCCATTGATGTTGGAACTGAATAACTTCCTATAGAATACTATAAATACAGGCATTGGGCCAGAGGAGGGGGGGTTAAAAGCTGAACATTCCAAAGGGTAAATGCTACTGGAATTAGGACTTCCATTGTTAACTTGTGAGGAGAGATTACCATCCTTTTTTGTTGCCATATTGGGAGTGGGTGAGCTTGTCAAAGTAGAGGAAATCTCTTGTTGGACCCTGGGAGGAGCTTGCACAACACCAAGGCTCAGGTTGTAATGGTTCCTTTTTTGTTTCCTTAATACAAATAAGTCCATTCTTCTCAATGATTTGTTGTTAATGAATTATTTCATGTACTCCTTGGTCTATATGATGAATATGCTTTGTTTTATGAAATATTCAGGTGTTATGTAATCGTTTGACTGTTAGTGTATGCAGGTCTTAAAGTGAAGGAGGAGCTCATCTGGATCAGCAAGGCTGGACTGCTACAACAAGTGTTGGATTTGAGGTAGGATCGAACAACACTTGGTTTCTCATAGAATAATGTATGTTTAGAGAAGGATTTTTCTTGTTTGTCTTGTTTGTCACTAGAGAGTCTTAGACTCCTAGGGAGGTTAGGTTTGTCCGCAAAAATAACTCTTTCCGCATGACACTAATCGTCTATGTTGGATCCTACAACATTTCAACCAATAATGTGGAAAAATTCCTCGCACTTGAGTGAGGCCTAAGTATAGCTCGAGAGGTGGGTTTCATCAAACTTCAAATCATTAGAGACTCCTAAATCGCAATTTCCCTCATTCATAGACTAATTAATGGAACCCCATTTTCTAAACTATGCCAAAGTTAGTGACTTGAGGCTCTTATTGGGCGAATCCACAGCCATCTCCAGACCTTCACATATGTCATCACTAAACATACGAAGTGTGAAGGAAAACAAGTGGTGGATTAGCTGGCGAAATTGGGCAGTGAGCTTATGGACATACTATTTTGCAGACTTGGCCATGAGCACATTCTTATCGATAGACGGAAGCATTGGGCTGACTCATTTCGAATGACCTTAGGACAACGATAGGGGTGGAAAATCCAAGGATATTGGAGGTTGATCCTAGCATCCCCCAGACTTCCCATGCACATGACATGCAGGAGGTATGTGTGGCAGGGTACACCACATCTGATCCATGTGTTGCTAGCTAGCCAGACTCATGTGAATTTAAACAGAGATCGATGGGAAATGGGAATTCTATAGAACTCAATGGGCATTGTAATGATACTTTAGAGATGGCAGTTTGGGGTGTGCGACTCAGAGTGATGCCTTTTTGATGAGTTTTGGAGGGTGGATAAGGTGACCCATTTCTCCTTGGATTATGACGGAGGTGGAATCTAGCTGCAGAAGGGAGTTATCAACCCCATGTTCTTGTATATCATTTGGTTTTCTCTGTGACGCCCTCCTGATCAGGCAAGCTTCTAAAGCCCAACCCGCCAATAATGCTCCTTTGGTGACTTGATTGAATTGTGGTCTAATGCAAGTTTTACTGTTGAGTCCATTTCTGTAAGTGTTAGAGGAGCTAAGTGGATTTTCAAAAGGGGAATTATGGAATTTCTTACCCCAATTGCCTCTTGGCATTTTGTGTTTGTGGTGTTGGGCGGTTCCTCGGTTTAAGGGTGTAAAAGTGCATAGTATTGGGTGGCCTATTACCTTCGAGAACCTCAACTAGGGGTGGTTTTATTCCCAGGGTTTGAACTAGGGCAGGTGACCAATATAGAGTAGGAAGAGGGTCTAGCAATGTAGGTCATCGGGCTCGGGGGGATTTTATCACTACCGTGGATGAATTATGATTGAGTGACCCTAGTGGGTTTTGCAGTGGTGTTAGTGGCCCAATAAAAACATGAAAGAGGTTGAGGAGTCATAGGGGTATTGTGTTGCGGCCTGTACATGGCACCGAAACATAGTTCTTGCTTGGGTGGAGGTGGAAGTGGGTCGGTTGTGGAACCCAAACCTCGACGCCAATATCACAAGCGGGCAGAGGTGGGGTTGAGCTTACATGCAATTGGGATCCTGTAAGGACCCCACCATGAGCCTCGACCACCACCAAGCAAGAGGAACAATCCCTCTTGCACCACCAAAGGTCAACCACTCTAGTTTGTGAAAAAAATTTGGAAGCTTACGAGAAAACTCGTTGGGAGGAGCATGAAGTGGTCATTGAAGCCTTGACACAACTCTAATATTTCTATTGTCAACTAGGAGTAGGTGGTGGTGGTTTGGCATGAGAATATGTGCATTCTAGACAAGCTGGAGCAGGTGGAGGCTTGGCTAGATCACCTGGAGCAACACGTTCACTGCTCATTCTGCCCTCTTCCTCCACCTGGGATGGGTCCATACAACCCAACTTCTATCAACTCTGATGATTGATTATGTTTTTTTGTGTTATGTTCTTTTTGTCATTCTTTTGGTATATTTTACGTATATGGTTATGGTCGCTTAGCCTATGCATTTTTTGGACTGTTTATTTTGGACTGATGTCAATGGTCAACAAACTTGTTCAAGGTGAGACTCACAGATTTTTCAGCAATATCCTTATAAATATTTACTTCTGTAGTTAATAGAATGTTTTGACTTACAAAAAAAATATTTTATAATTTTATAATTATTTTATTTATAATTTTTAAATTTCAATTTATATTTATACTTTTTATTAATAATATATATATTTAATTTCTTTTAAGTAATTTATCAGGGAAGAGTTTATTTTGATTTCTAATTTTTTTTGTTATTAATTTGTATTTTGAATCTTGTAATATATATATTATATATATATATATATATATAGAATAAAAAAGACTATTTTTTTAATTCATTTTCCCCCTTTAAAAAAATAATATTTTCAATTTGTTCTCAATTATTTTTAATGTAAACTATTTAAAAATAAATAATTAATATTTAAATAGAAACTATATAATGCCACTTTTACATTCACAATTGTTTTTTTTTTAATGGTACCAATGGTTAAGACTGTAATTTTAATTAAATGGTCATTTTGATCCCAACAAACAAAATAAATGTTAGACGACTTTTAAAAATGCTTAAAAAACAAGCATTTCAAAGAAAAAAGAAAAATAGAAATGTAGACAGACTTTAAGTGTTGAGTTTCAAGATTTTTCATGAACATGATATTTGGTCATTAATCTCATGGGTGAAAAATGTTTGAATTCTAACCCTAAAAAAAGATGTGATGTTGCATCACCACTTTGCATTTTAATATTATACCACATCTTTTGAAATCGTGTTATTTGGTCTTTAATGTCATGATTGAAAAAAGATTGAATTTTGACACTAAAAAAAGTGATGCTACATCGTCGTTTTTGCATTTCAGCATGGTTTTTCATGTCTTTCGTAATCATGATATTTGTATTTTAATGTCATCGTTAAAAAATGTTGAAAATTTAACCTCGAAATGAGAAAAAGTGATGTTACATCATTACTTTTCAAAATCAGCATGAAAAATGCAATTTGATGCAATCTCCAAACAAACGAGAACTCGGTAAAGTTCTCATTAAGTTAGTAGCATTATTGTTCTTCTTTTGTTATCATATTATTTCCACCATTGTTTGATACATTTTAATATTTGGGTTCCGTTAAAATTTGGCAACTAGGGCCAAACTCCATGTGGGTCATCTTATTCATGGCTAATAATATTTTTATTAGACTCCTCTCATCAAGAGGTGTAAGATTGATCTAAAGATCATTAGATTCCGATAAGTATTTATGGAGATATGAATTTATTTTGATTATGGAATAATTATCAAGCCTACCAACAAATCATGTAAGCTTAGAAGTCCAATGGTCGCATCTATTCAATTATCATCAGATGTGTATAAATACAGGAGGAATTTTCCTCATTTGGACTCACTCAACTCATCACATCTCTCTCTCTCTCCAGCACAGTAAAGAGTCTCTTCTCTCCTAAGCAGTAGGTGACTCTCTCTCACATTGATGGAAGGAAGGACGCAAAGTTTAGTGTTGCATCTGTAGAACCAAAGTTTGACCATCATTGACCATAAGCTTCCCCCCTCAGAACTATGTTGTAGGTCCATCTGGACCTCCTCTGAAGGCTGCATTTTTTGGTGGTGGAATCAAGCCGATCGGACGGTCAGTTTGCGGGATATCGATTGCCCTAGATTTGATGATCAAGTCGCTAATGTTGATGCTACTGATCTAGGGTTTACTACTGCTGATATAAATCAGATTTTTGTTCTATTTCTCTTTGATTAATTATTGAAGATAAAAGAAGATTTGATCAAAGGGTTTTTCCCATATTGGGGTTTGTCCCTAGCTAGCCGTCACATTTTGTGTCTCTTGTCTTGGCTTGTTTTCTGTTGATCGTTTAATGTTCTATCTGCACTTTACTTATGCACGTGTGATTGCTAATCTGTGAATAATAATAAGAAAGAGAAGTAAATTTCTCTAAGCATAGAAGATACCATAAATTAACATTGTATCATAGTTAAGGTGAAGACAAAGCCCAAGCAAGAGCAAGAGCAATCATCAGAAAGAAGATTGGCAAGGCTATCTTAAAAGAACTATTGGGGTCCTCAACACTCTTCCCTTCCAAAGACAAGCTCCGTGAGAAAGCTGACTATCATGGATGGAAGATGTCTATCGATTTAACCTTAGAAGATCAAGGAGTGTTGGACCATGTGAGAGGCAATATTGTTGGCCTCTATCAAATGCACCCGCTGCTACGAGGAACAAATGGAAAACTGGCGAAGTCAAAATAAAGAAGAACACACGGGACTCCATCGACAAGCACTTGGTGGCCTACATCTCCGATCTGAACACCTCCAAGGAAATCTACAATAGACTAGTGAGTTTATTTAAAGTTAATTATGCAAATCAAGTTTTGTTTCTTAGAAATAAGCTAAAGGGAATTAAGAAGGGCAAATATGAGAGTATGCAAGCATACTTCTTAAGGATCATTGAGATCATGAGCAATATCCTATCTATTGGGGAGACTATTACTGATAAGGAAATGGCACTCACAACTCTTGGAGGATTACCATCCAAATGGTAAGTGTTCAGGACTACTCTTCTAAACAATAATGTAATTCCTAGTTTCGAGGAATTAATGGCTAGATGCATTCAAGAAGAAACGAGGGTTGAAGAGCAAGAAATTCCCATGCCTAAAGGTCCTCCTGTTGCCTTTTCTTCTCATGCTAAGAAAATAAATAATTTCGGGACTAAATCAAAAATAAAGGTTGGACCTAAGGGTGGAAGAAAATGACGATGTTACATTTGCGATAAACCAGGTCACTATGTGAAGGAGTGCCCTGATAGAAAGATCTCACACCTGGACAATGATCAAAATTCCTGTCATGGAAATCAAAGGAATGGGAAATCTAATAGCAAAGGTAAAAGGAGTGCTAGTAATCAAGGAAGAGGACAACCATTCAAGAAGGCTAAAAATTATAGGTATGAATCCAACATTGTTGAAAATAAGCAAGATGAATATTATTTCCCAGCTGCTCTATCTACCTCTGCTCCTTCAGAGTCAATGGGAATTTGGCTCATTGATAATGGTGCATCAAGGCACTTCACTGGTTACAAAGAAGTTCTCCATAATCTAATAGAGAAGGAAACTAACCTGTAAATTTTCCTTGGTGATAATATGAAATATACCATGAAAGGTGTAGGCAATGTCTCTCTTAAATTGAATCAAGGAAATGCGATCCACTTACAGGATGTATTATATGTACCTAACCTCAAGAAGAACATGGTGTCCATCTCAACAATGGAAGACAAAGGCTACAAGGTGGCCTTCAGTGACAGCAAGGCACGTGTATGGAAAAATAATGTTAAATATGCCTTCTCTTGGGTTTTGAGTTGATTCATTATATCAGGTCGGTGGAAGTCTACTAGGCATCATGTCTTGTGACACATCTATTCAGTTTGAACTTTGTCATTGAAGGTTTGCCCACCTTCATTATAAAGATCTACCCAATGTAAGATAAATGGTAACAGGGATTCCTGAATTCTGAATAGTGAAAGAAGGTGTATGTCCGAGATGTGCCGAAGGAAAGCTCAAAAGGGGACCATTCCCCTCCAGCCAAAGCAAGACCTCTGATATATTACAATTGGTTCACTCAGACATATCTAAGGCTGGCATCAAGAGGGAGACTACTACACCATATACCCTTGAAAAAAATGATGTGGCAGAAAGGAAGAACCATACGATTGTGGAAGTTGTCCGTGCCATGCTCCATGATCAAAGACTTCTTAAGTTTCTATGGGCCGAAGTTGCAAACGCCTTCGCATATGTACAAAACCAATGCCCTCATCAAGCATTATGTTCCAAGATTCTTGAAGAAATGTTCACCAGTAAGAGACCTGATGTATCTCATTTTAGAATTTTTGGAAGCCCTATATATTTTCATGTGCTGAAAAAGAAAAGGAATAAATTGGGTGCATCTGGAAAGAAAGGAATCTTCATGGGCTATGGTGAAAATACTAAGGGCTATAGAATCTATGTTGATGGTCAAAGGGAAGTCGTGATTAGTCATGATGTCACCTTTGATGAAGATATGGCCCTCAGGAAGGTGGACAATCTTCCGACTTTAAGGAACTCTCAAGAAGCTGATACCAGGGAATTGAAAGAGAAGGATGATGAAATAATGCCTGATGTGGAAGAACCCATGGATCCTATTGATCCACCTGAGCCCTCCTCTTCCAGGAAGAGGCCCTCTTGGCTTAGTGGGCTACTCGATGATGCTAAAGGACACTGCACCCCGAGGAACCTTCCGTGAAAGTAAGAAACCCAACAAGTATCAGGGATACCTATCCATCATGAGCACGATCATACAAAATGAGCCTTTATCATTCTCAGATTCTATCAAGCATCAAGTATGGAAGGATGTTATGACCAAAGAATATGAGTCTACTATGAAGAATGTTGTCTGGGAAGTAGTTCCTAGACCCTAGGATAAGACAATTGGCACTTCTAAATGGCTCAGCAGATGGAACTACGGAAAAATATAAGGCTCGTTTTGTCACTTGTGGCTTCTCCCAGAAAGAAGGTATAGACTATGACGAGATATTTGCACTTGTTGCCAGATATACCACCATCCGCTCAATCATAGCCCTTGCGGCTTCACAAGGAGGTAATCTACATCATATGGATGTCAAGACAACATTCTTACATGGTTTAATCAAGGAAGAGATCTACGTGGGGTAGCCCAAAGGATTTGAGTTTCATGATCAAAAATCTCATGTATATAGGTTGAAGAAAGCTCTTTATGGGCTGATGCAAGCACCCTGAGCATGGTATGAAAGGATCAACAGCTACTTAATGAAGCTGGGATTCATTAGGAGTGAATATGACCCTAACCTCTACTTCAAGGTTGAAGATGAAAACCCTCTCATACTGGTGTTGTATGTGGATGACCTCTTCCTAATAGGTGCAGACCCTCTCATTCACAAATGTAAGAGGGAGTTGGCTTCTAAAGTTGAAATGAAGGACCTAGGAATGATGCACTATTTCCTAGGACTTGAAGTCTGCCAGAAGCCAAGGGAAATTTCCTATCTCAAGGAAAATATGCGGTGAAGATACTGGAAAGATTCAGTATGGTGGACTGCAAGCCTGTGACTACCTCGAGGATCTTAACTTTCAGAAGTTATATGGTAGTGATTTCAAACTAGATTTGAGAAATGTCTTTGAGTTTCATAAACTCATTCATGTTGATGTTCTTGGTGAACCTCCATCCAGACATATGTTTTTCAGTGAGCATTGTGAGCTCATATTTGGTTGAGCCTCACTGGATTGATGCCAAGAATCTTCTGAGATGTCTTCGGGGCACAATATCTCATGGATTGAGATACACTGCTGGAAATATGAAACTTCATGATCATTCGAATGCTGAGTGAATAAGCAGTGTCGAGAGCACTTCGCAGTGCTGGTTCTCTTTGGAATCTGCCTTGATATCCTAGATGAGCAGGAAGTAGAAGTTGGCGGCGCACCACCAAGGCAAAATACTTTGCTACTAGCATGGCCTCTTGTGAGGCAGTTTGGTTGCGGAAGCTCTTCAGTGAGTTGTTTGTACACATGATGAATACCACTGTGATTCTCTATGACAACCAAATGTGGGATTTGATTATACAACAATCCCGTATTCGATGATTGCACCAGCAGATAAACATCAGATGTTTCCTTATCTAGGATATGGTAAGTCGATGAATAAGGAGGCTCTGTTGCATTGAGACTGATGTATAAGTCACTGACATTTTGACAAAGCCCCGAGGAAAGATCAAATATGTGATTTTCCTGAATGACTTGGAGTCATTGAGAGACCCTCGTAAAAGGGTCCTACATGTTGCATACATTGAGCTCTGGGAGCTCTGGGGGCTTGCGGTTCTTACTGGAGCAACATATGACCACAGGGTGACTCACCCTCCCCTGGTGGTGCACGCAAGGACAAGATGATTGACTGTCTTGTGAGATAGGATGATTCACTCTCCTGTCGATAGAATGATTCACTCTCTTGTGGACAAGATGATTTTCTCTCTTGTGTAACGGGATGATTAGTTCTCCTATGAGTTCTGGATGATGTATTCTCCATGACAATTGTAGCAGGATGATTAGTTATCCTGTGAGGACAAGATTGATTAAGTTCGCCTATTAAGGCATCCTACCCATGCAATCAGGGACTCATGGGAAGTACCTCTCATCTAATCAATGAGCAGGGAAATGAAGTTAGGGACCATAGTAGTACCGATGGACGCATCGTTGTATCTACCATACTCCCTTCGCTAGGATGACCTTCATTGATCTAGGATCAATGATACCAGTCTGGGACCAGTGGTACGAGTTGTACTCACTATGACCCTGACTTCGGGTTGATTGAGACTGGTCTCAGACCAGTGGTACATACTCTGAGACTAACTTTGAGTTAGTATGATGCATCCTCAATCATTTCTTCTTCTTCATAATTCAGACAAAATTAGAGCAGAACAGAACAAAGCGGAGTAGAGCAGAGTAGTGCAAATTAGTACGGGGTAGAACAAAACAAAGAAGAACAATATAGATCAGTACAGGGTAGAACAAGACAAAGTAGAATAGGCAGAATAGAGTAGAGCACGGCAAGGGTCAAGTTGTATGGGGTAGTGCATTTGATGGATGAATAGTAGCGACCGACTGATAGATTGCAGATGGAGTTCTCCCTAGTTTAGAGGGAGTGTTAAAATTTGGAAACTAGGGCCAAAATCCATGTGGGTCATCTTATTCATGGCTGATAATATTTTTAGTAGACTCCCCTCGTCGAGAGGTGTAGGATTTATCTAAAGATCATCTGATTCCGATAAGTATTTATGGAGATACGAATTTATTTTAATTATGGAATAATTATCAAGCCTACCAACAACTCATGTAGGCTCAGAAGCCCAACAGTCACATCTATTCAATTATCATCAGATGTGTATAAATACAGGAGGACTTTTCCTCTTTGGACTCACTCAACTCATCACATCTCTCTCTCTCTCTCTCTCCAAAGCAGTAAAGAGTCTCTTCTCTCCTGTGTAGTAGGTGACTCTCTCTCACACCGATGGAAGGAAGGACACAAAATTTTGTGCTACAACTGCAGAACCAAAGTTTAACCAGCATTAACCTGAAGACTCCCTCCTCAGAACTGCGTTATAGTTCCATCTAGACCTCCTCTGAAGGCCACATTTTTTGGTGGTGGAATTAAGCCGATCCGACGGTCGGTTTGTGAGATATCGACTGCCCTAGTTTTGATGATGAAGCCGCTAATGCTGATGCTGCTGATCTAGGGTTTGCTACTACTAATATAAATCAGAATTTTGTACTATTTCTCTCTGCTGAATTATTTAAGATAAAAGAAGATTTGATCAAATGGTTTCCCCATATTCGGGTTTTTCCCTGGCTAGCCGCCACATCTTGTGTCTCTTGTCTTGGCTTGTTTTCTGTTGATCATTTAATGTTCTATCTGCACTTTACTTATGCACATGTGATTTCTAATCTATGAATAATAATAAGAAAGAGAAGTAAATTGCTCTAAGAATAGAACATACCATAAATTAACAATTTCAAGCCACATTTTTTTAAATTTGAAAGGTGTGTTTGTTGGTCTAGAATTTGAGACGAAATTCAAAAAATTATTCAATGTTGACCCAATAAAATAAGAGAAAAGAAATCAACGTTCACTAAGGATCTATCCTTTCTTTCTTCTATCCAATTTTATTTCCCCCATACATTGCTCCAAGTGAAGGTTCCTTCTTTAAGGATTGTCTACCAAGTCAACTGAAAGCTATCATCCCCTAACACTTGTTCCTTGATGCCTCTATCTAGTTGATCCCCCTTTCCTTTCTTGGAGATTGCTTTGCTAAAACAGTCACCAAGAAAGGAAAGGGAGCTATAATAACCTCCAATATTCCAAGGAGCTCGTGTTTCTCTAGCATTTGTTTTTAGCTTGGACTACAACTCTTTGAATTGAATCATATTGAAAGTCTTTGGAATAATTTAGACAAATCTTGTTGCTAGTAACTAAATATCAAAAGTTGTAATTTCTTCATCTCCATTGTTCTTAGCCATGATTGCTTCATTAGTGTTATGTTATTCTTCTACGCACTGCAATTCTTCCTCTCTTGGGATCCTTTTAGATTTGGTTCTTATTTTTATACCCCTAATCCTCCTCTATTATTCCCTCATGGTATTTCTATCGTGTGGGGTGGTTTTATTCTTTTCATCATTTTTTATTTATGTTATTCATTTTTTGTAGATTACTCATTCCTAGTTGATTGCAGATTTTCTATTGTCTCTCACACGTTAGGTTGGGTTCCATTTTCTATCTTTGTATTAGTTGTATTTGGATTTCCTATCATGTTCTCTATGTTTTTTCATTCCTCTTTGTGTTGTATATTTATCATTTCAATTGCCTTGAGTCATGGTCAAAATATTGAATGATTCTCCTTTATTATTCATTGTATTCAAAGCTTAAAATTTCTTGGTTTTAACCTTGATTTTTTGGTCCTCTCCCATCATTTTCTCAATCATTCTTCTTTAGAGTTTAATCACTAAACCTCTTTTATATATAATTTCTTTCCCTAACTTGGTTTTTAATTAACTTGGTGGTGTTTCTATAAAAGATCATGGCCATGGAATATTTTGTACTTACATGGAATCTCTTCATTGTTAGTTATCTGGATTTATTCTTCATCATTTTATTCCAGTATTATAGATTATGGAAATGTTCCAATTCATTAAGTCATCAATCCATGCATTTAAGTATATTTTTTAGCTTGCTTATTTTAATTATATATCCCTAGCATATTGTCAATGTCCTCCAAAATCTCTTTGTTCAAAAACTCCAATGGTAACATGATACATCATCATCCACATTAGGGCTTTAAAGAAATATTATTTTATGAGATTAACTCTCAAATCTGTAACAGATAGTAACTGACAAATATTCTTTCAAAGTTCATATATGCAAGAAAAAAATAAAAAATTGTGCACAACTGAGGGTTGTAATTCCTTTGACTTGTCATTTATTCAAGATCCATCATTTGATAGTTTGTTCTAATAGCCATCATCCCATAAAATTGTAGATTAATGTGTATTCTTAGATGTATTGAATGTTTTTTCTCACCCACTTAGAGGTGATCTCCAATCTTGAGTTCTCCTTTTCCTTCTTTGAACAACCCTTCATGTATGTGAGTTTTTCCCACTCCATTACTTGTATAATCTATTATAGCCTAGCAATTTGTACTCAAACTAGAAATACCATGTATGAACATTGGGATTTACATACTTTCCAAAGACGAGGATTTGACTTTTTTGACTTACCGAGCCTTGAGAGTTACAATTCATTTTCCATGGAACTAATTTAATATATTAGGTCTTAACAATTTTGGAATGCTTTTGAGAGAATGGGTTCCAATAATTTATCCCTCTTGGTGGATTTAAACATAGATGTTCCAAAAATAGATGGATTGAACTTTAATGGTATCCATAAGGGTGATTCTTTCGAAGAGATTACAATCCTTAACATTGTAATAGTTTTCCCAATCTAGATACTTGTAGTTGATTACTCAATTTCACAATTGTCGAGAGATCTAATTATCTTTCAAATTATTGGTACTCCCAAATATTTTCCTCCATCCATCATTTTTTTATAACAAGGTCTCGTTAAAATCAAGGAATCTAAATTGTCCCAAGAGACAAAACTAAACATCGTGTTTCCCTCATGTTTTTCTCAATCCCATGTGAATTTTATCAAATTATTTTTAGTTCCTTGATCCATAAACTATCATAGATATTCCACTTAACAGTTCATCACAATGAATCTGATAAAATTATATTTGAAATCTAAAATTCTACAGTATTCTTTTTAGATTTCTAGATCTGTAGAATATTGTTAATATTGCATGCATGCGAATTGAAAATATGTAGAAAATGGAGGACATTGAAATAAATACTCACACACACACACACATTTGACACAAGATATGATCTCGGAAACCCTTTCGGGAGAAAAACCCAACTGGAAGGTGAGGTCATTTTTCTCTCTTTCTCTGAATAGAAAATGTCTACAAGTACAAAGAAGTATGGCCTATAGCCAGTGGCTACGACAATGTACAAATCCTATTTGCACACTCTATCTCATATCCCTGTTGGTTATTCTTGCTCCACTATGGAACAAATGCACTCAAAATAATGGAATCCCCTTTTCCTCCTTGTGGCCTGGTTATAACACAACCCAATAGCCTACTAGTGGTTAGGTTTGACTACCTCAACTCTTAATCAAAGTTAAAATATAGACTCTTCTACACCACAATCACGTGGCTAACTCCTTTTTCCTGAATAATGAGGGATGGTGTGGCATCCTCTTGAATTATGGTGGTGAAAACATGACAATCAACTTTTGAGTGGCATAACTCTCACATAGAGACTCTGATTTGTTGAGAAACCAAGTGCTCGACAGTTTAATGCTTGATTCCTCTTTCTTGGTAATTACATGCGAATGCTAATTGTCTTCTTATTAATTTTATGTTTTCTTCATCAAGAAATTATACAAAAAATTCAAAGTATAAAGATCACAAAGAGGCAAAGAACACCAAAAATTAGGCTCCAAGCCAGGGCAAAGCCCCACAAGGGGGGAAACCCATAAATCCTTCTTTTATAGAATCAAATCAAAATAATATATCCAAGACCTAAGACCAAGACCAAAAATGCCACAAATATGCAATTCAACCCTCATCCAAGTCTCCTCTAATCAAGTCAAAGTCAAAAAAAGTCAATATTGGTCAATTTCTCTAAAATCTACTTAAATCACAGAAAATTTGAGTCCTACAATAGTGGTCGAGTTTCATCCTTGTAATAGCCTTAGAAAACTATAGAAAAATTTGCACATGTGATCAGAACTAGAGCAGAAAATGTGTCTTCTCTCTCCTTGACTTCCTTCTCTCTCCTTTTACTTCGGTTGCCTTATCTTCTTATTTGGAACAGAAAATGATGTGATGTGTTGAGTGAATGAATTATCTTCCAAGAGGTCAAGTTGACTTGTATAAATTGTTGTCTAGGAGGGTCGAATGTGTTATCTCAAAATCAGATACCTGATAGGCTGCTGGTCAGGTTGACTCTAAGTAACTATTTCAAACCAAGATTTTGACTAAGGCTTAGCCTCCTTAGCCTGAGAGGGCTCTCTCAAAAGGGTTATTGATTTTGATTAATGATAAGATGGCTAACTCTTGTGGTGTAACAACATAGACAAATATAATGGCTGGATAAACATTTCCTAAGTTCCCATTGGGCCTATGGAGTCAATCATACTTCAGTAAACAATGACACTACCTTTGCATAAAAGTCAGGGCACTTAGCATTTAAATGTTCAGAATACAACTTACATAAAACCACAGTTCACACATGCATACAGGAAGTCAGAGCACAATCAGTGAATTCTGAGTGATTTTGCATCCATGCAACTGAAAAAAGACATTAAGGGAAGAACAAAACACATATTCTGAACATGACAAATCCTTCATGAATCCTGAGAAGAAAAGTAGATGCTTTGTATTACTAAAAATGGTCTTT
>APFE031357519.1:0-16019 GCA_000404065.3 Pinus taeda
AAAGAACTGAAAGAAGCACTAGAGGGGATCCACGTGGAATTAGCGGGTGGCCACCAATATCCACCTGGATCAACCCCTCCTCTAAGACTTCCATTGTGGTCTGGTGCACATGTTATAACCAGGGGCCAAAGATAATGCTTGAACCCTCTCCACTTCCATCGCTACTCACACGCCAGGGTCCTATGGATGAAGACATGACCACGGGGTAGGGCTAACGCCCGACCCCTCCTCCCAAATAGTCAAAAACTCGACTTTAAATTTATTTCGAGACCTAGATAGGTTAAGAACTATCTCGATGGCGAGATAGTAAGGCATTGATATTGTGTGCAACAGGTCTGGGGTTCAACCCCCGCCAAGGCCTTCAATCATGTTAACAAAATTTTAACCAATGTGGAGGCCTCCTATTGGGCCATCCAAAACACTTTGACCAATCAAATAATGTCGACACACACCTATACAAAGCTGGCACATGGTGAGCTATGATTGGCCCTCCATATGCCCAGTTGGAATGATGAAGTATCACCACATCAAAATTACAGACTGCCCAGTTAGCAGCCCAGTCAACCCACCTGCAATTTTTTTTTGGTTGGTTAAAAACTTCAAAACATCATAACTTTTTCATATGACGTCAGAATGGGGAAATTCAAGCATCATTGAATTCAGGACAACAAACACTACAAATTGATTCCAATTTTGAGAAATTCCAAGAAAGTCATTTTTGAGCCTATTTTTAATCTTTAGATCAAAGCAGAAGGTTCAAAATTATTTTTAATTTTTTCCACATTTCAAGGGTAATCACACTTGCAGTGAAAGAAAAATGTGCTAACCAACACTTTCCCTTTGATTCAGCTTGTTCCATCGCACTGTTTTTAGCCAATATAATGAATAATTCTTGGAACTTCTGGCAAGAGTATGCTTTTGTATTTGTAGGGGATGATTGTAAGATATTAATGGATGGTGATGGACTTGGGTTCAATTTCATTTGGTTAAATGTGACGAAATTCCCTGTAATAGATTTCCCTCTAAATTACAAAGTCAGAAGCAATGGTTGAGGATTGAAGTGTTTTTCCATGTGAAAAGTACAAATCAAGAATAGACTGGGGTATATCATCAATTGACTGTTACATTAAATTATCATCATGATATCATTGTTGAGGTAGGAATACCCATACTCAATGTATAAGCCATTTTACATGTACAATAATCAAAGTCATGTCTAGTGATCACATATTATGGACCCATGTTTGGATGACCTTTGCATGCCTATAGCCATCATACTTTGTAATCTTGTATGAATCATAAAATAGCAGCCTAAATGGATGAAACTAGATCCCGGGCCATTTACCTCATCACTCAACAGTACGAGTCTAACCATGTGAATAGATGTGTTGGAGTTGAACATGGTAGACACCATTTGATTACCGAAAATTGATGAAATCTGTTATCAGACATGAGAGGAACCACTGATATTGATAATTTCCCTCAAGATACTACAATACAATCCCAATGGTGTGAATAAATGATCTCAAGTCGAAAACCACACATAATCATTTGGTTGAAGGCCAATGATGAAAACCTATCACTGAAAGCGAGGAAAATTGCCATTGAGGTATGCAAGCTCCAAGGAACTGAAGGGGGTTTCTTAGTTAAATTCCTGGATAATGTGATGATTTTGACATGAAGCAACTCATTGTGAGAGGGCCTTGATGTATCCCCTATCAATGAAAAGAAACATGTATCAAGATTTGATGCAGAACGCTAATGATTAAGAGTTGGTTCAGGGGTGATAGACATGAAAGAAGGCTTAAAAATATTGTAGTAGATGTCAACTAAGAGTGGAATTCTCTTGAACATATTGGCAAAACTTATATGGAATTGATGACATTGACTCAAAGAACCATCATGAAGGATTTCATTAAGGTGTGATCAACAAAGAGGAAAGCAGATTCCCCAACCCAAAACAATCATGGAGGTGAGAGAGTGTCATGTTCAAAAGTGACTGACTGCCATAAATAGGTATTATGACTTGCTTTCCCAATTTCCCAACCATTTCAGGATAGTGCCTCTTTATTTTTGACAAGATTGAGAAAGATAGCGTATGCTTGATCTATAAGTTCATCCTTTGGATGAATCCTTCTAAGTATTTTTAATGAACCCTGAGAAGGAGTGGTTCAGCCACGTCATGCTCGATGAGTCCTACATTGTTTGATGGTTTTAAGAGTCCAATGAAGGTATAACTCAACTTATTTTTCATGTTTAGGGAGTTCGAAAAATAGGCAAAAAAGAAAACTCCAAGAGGTTCTTTTTTGTAAATTTGTCTCCTGGGCCCGAAAAGACATAAAACAATACCTGAGATAACCTTTTAGCCATGTTCAACTAAAGCATTCTTTTTCGTAAATAGTTCATCCAATTCAGAAAAGGATTAAACTTATACTGGGCAACCATCTTTTCATTTACTTTAACGAGTTCTTAAAAACAAGTACTTGGCAATATTTTCATGTTTTTGGAGTATGAAAAGTGCTTGAAAAGGATTTCAAGGGGTGTCTTTTTCGTAAGTTTTACAAGCCCAAGAAAGCAATAGAAGTGTACTCATTCATCAAAATGACTACCATTTACAATTTCAATATATATAACCTGCATTATCTTCTTCATTTTTCATTTAACCTGCTCAGAACACCATAAAAACATAAAAAACGAATACATGGTATATGGAAAAATTAGGCTTAAAAACATTAAAAAATATTAAAATAATGATTTATTTTTACGATAAAAGAGGTAAAAGCTATTTTATTTTTACCATTTCCCATTTTACCACCTTGAGAGATCTCTGAGTGGTTTTTGCTCTGATTCTTCAGCAGAGGATTGTGGCCAATGCAGTAGACTATTTTTATTTTCATTGGTTCCAAGTAAGAGATTTGTCCTTTCTCATCATTTTCACTGTTTTCATTTTCATTTTCATTCATTTTTAAGGAAAGTTTTGGAAGTTTTTAGAACTAGAAATCGCCCTGGGCCCAACACACTCTTCCTATATCACAAGGTGCCATAGGTCTATTTAATTCACACTGAAAAGTGCTAACCAACGCACTTACCAAGAAGGGTAAATGTGATGGGATGCACTGTCCAGGAATAAGCAGTTCGATGGGCATAGGAAGGGTTTGAAAATTTGAGTTTTGAGCTAGATTCTCCCCAAAAAATTGACATTTTTGATACGTCTTTCCTTGTTATTTGCAGTTATTTTCTAGAGTGAAAATGTTGTTATCATGGAGAGAAAGGGAACATGAGATACGAGATATGATGGTCGCAAATGATTTGACCATAGTGCAAGAAATATGAAATTGTTGGCTATTTAAATTCTTTCAGATTTCGGGCATGAGGGCTTAGTTATAGTTGCTTCAATATTTGGTAAGAGCCTGAGATGTACAGGGGAAATATTTTAGGATTGGAGAGCATATAATCACTATATATGCTGAAGACATCTATTTCCTGACAGGGCTTTCACATAGAGAGGTTACCATTTCTTTATCTAGATATAGGAGAGGCAGAGAGACAGTGAAGGATTACATAACTATCTATTGTCAACGTCGATCTCAACCTAACAAGGATGGGAAAATCCAGATTAAATATTTTTGTGAACTTCCCCTCAAGATAATACTATTCACCATTACATGATTAGTCTGTAGCACTCCTCCTCACATGGCTACTAAGACTCAGATGCAATATGCTTTGGAGTGCTTAGCAGCTACAATCTTTAACTGGTGTGAAGGGATTTTAGTCAATGTGAGGGAACAACTCAATAAGGAAAATACCGAACAATTAGACAACTTTGGGTACAAATCTCGTACTATCGTTCACTTTTCAGAGGGTATCATTATTGTGACCTCAATGAATAACTCGTGAGCTAGTTGGACCTAGAGAACCTCACATGAGGTAATGTGTAGACTTGATGGCTTGACACGAAGAAGGGTCTATGGTTGCAAGAGCAGCTAATCATGATCGAGGACTACCCTTATGCTGGATCATATTTCCTCCAAAGCTTATTTTACCTGAGGTCGAGAATTGGGGTGACACAGGTAAAAAGCATGTCATTTTGGACATGTTAGGGTCCTATAATAATAGGCTCCATAATTTTGAATTAGCTATTGTTAGTCTTGTAATATTGTACATACTTTTTATTTCTGCAAAATGTTTTCCCATATTAAAATTAAAAAATGTAAAGAGGGTATATCCTAAAAGAATAATCAAAGGACAAAAAGAAAGAAAAAGATCAAAAAAGTAAAAAATATGAACCCCAAAAAGAGATAAGAATAGGTCATGAAAGTGTTCAAATTCAAATGCCACTACTTTTTACTTTACTTTGCAAAATAAGATTGTGTGAAGCTTGTCAAAAATGCCACAGTCAATGATGGTTAAATATTTTAATCTTGACTCATTCATTTTTAAAATTTCATGTTGATATATAGAGAATAAAGATCTATCCAAACTGTTTAATCTTGGCAGATTAGTAGTTAGGTAGAGAATAATAATGAGCTCATCAATTTAATCTGAACCATTGGAAGTTATAAGGTTAGAATTAGATAGTTTTCTTATCAAAATAAAAATAAATGAAGGGTCAGCAAGCTCAAATGCACCCAATGAATGAAGATAAAATGCTAGGGTAAATAAAGGGTAGCTAGAAGAAGTTTTGCAAGTGCATAAGGTTGCTAAGTCAAAAGCACATTCATCATGCTTAATCCTATGTTTCATGTGCAGGAGGAGTTGTCAAAGAGAAAGGACATTCACTAAAGCTTAATTACTAATTTCCCCTCATTTCAGTAGACCCCCACATACTTAGTTTATTAACTTCCCCGCATTATCCCTTCATTTCTTGTAAAAACCCTTTCCCCTCATTTTTTTCTTTTATCCCTTTGTTTCACACATTTACCTAGACATTACCCTTCAAAAATAATTTCCCCTTGTAAAAGCCCCTCTCCCTAGTGTGAAATCCATTCCCATCACAAATAATACATTCCCTCCTTATTAATTTCCCTTTTTCCACATAAAAACCCATTAAACCCCTTTATCCTAGTTATTTCCTAAAAATTCCCGCATTATAATTCCCTGACACCCTTTAACTCACCAAAACCTTGGTGTATAGTTAAAACCCTCCGCCATATAAACCCAAGGTCCCCACCTTTATTAACCCATTGCTTATATTAAAATCCCGTCATTATTTGTTAATTAATTACAATTCATTGTAATTAAACCCCGAGCCCCGCCAACCACATCCCAACTTCGTCCATACAACTTCGCCACGCGATATCCCTCTAATCTCCCACCCCCAGATCCAATGGCGCATATTAATATCGCGCAGTTTCACAATCTGACAGTTAACGGTCCAAAGGCATGCGGGATTCGCGGTTTTGGTCGAGCACTATTTGGCTACGTGGTGGCACTAGGTTATATCATGTACTCCTGAAAAATACCACCTCCCACCCAAAAGCGGTGCGATATGGCCTAAAACCACCTTCTCGCGTAAACCAAAACTGCTTGCTATTCATTAGCAAATTCTCGCGCCAAAATGTAACCGTTGTTGGTTAAAAGGCTAAAAAATCCCCATTTTTCTCTTTTCGCTACAAACCTTTGTTAACCAATTATGAGACCTTGAACCTCTGCACGACCATTTTAACCACCTTTTGCAACCAGAAGATGTTGCAGACACCAAATTGAAGCAACAAATACACAATTGAAGCCTCTGAAACCTCTGTTGCTACCACAAAACCATGTCTACGCACCAAATCGCCAATTTCCAGGTATTCTTGAAAGAACCAAAATGGCCCTATAAATTTGAGTTATGCACAGTAATTATTAAAAAAGTTAATTAAATAAATTAATTAAAAACTTTCCTAAACTGAAGAGAAACTTACTGTGAATCCAAACCCTTTTCTACAGATTGTAATTACCCTCCCCACTATTCTACACCTTTTGGCCTTACTCCTAAAGCCACAGAAAAAGAAACTTAGTTGAATAAACCAAATTATGGCTTCCCAAAGCTCTCTGGATGTAAGACCCCTGCAAACCCCTCACCTAGATATTGACCACCACCCATTGGTCAACAAGGAGTTGAAAATCAAAGACAGTGCTTCCCCTAGCCACCTACTGAAACTCCATTGTTGGAGTAAAGACAAGTTTTTGAACCAGAATGATGACATTCACCAATGGGAGTCAAATTTTCCCAAGTACTTGTTCCCAGAGGTACACCTATTCCCAGAAATCATCCACTTTTTCCAAGCTTGCTATGTTCCAAGTCAAAGAGCCATAGTCACCCATGAGCAATAAGTTTTGTTCACTATTACTGCAGAGTCAATAAATCAAATTTTGCAGATCCAGCCAAGCTCAAATGAGACCCCACTTTACATTGAAGGCTTACTTGAACTCTACACAAATCTGACCTTCCCAAGAAAGCTCAGATATTTCAGACCTTCATCATAGAGGAGTCTCATACTCCTACAAATAGTCCTCCATTTGCTACAACCATTTTCTCCGAGAGAGGCAAACAAATTATAACCATGCTCTCTTGCATTCTAGGATACACCACTGATGAGCATGTGGATGAGGTTGTTCTTGCTTTCCTTTCTATCTTTTTCCCAGGCAAGCCTCCAGCTACAGTTTACAACTTTGCTCAAATCTTGGCAGACAAAATCCATGAATATTTTATCAGATTGCCAAATGAGAGAGTCTTCAAATACTCATCAATGTTGTTTCACATGTTCTTATACTTTCAGTCAAACAAGTTTCCAGTCAGCATCCAAAAGTGAGACACCAAGGGCAATCCAAGATCTGTCATCTTTTGGACACCATTGATCCAAGGATATTCCACTATTTTTACTTATAAAGCATTCATTGATTCATTTGTTCATCTAGCTATAAACATGCTAACCATTAGCTATTAGCTCGGGATAAATGAGGAGATTAAGAGAGTTTTACAGTTGGCTAAGAGTTACAATAGAATGGGAGACTGGTATCTATACCAGGACCACACAGAAATCAGGATCTATGGATTCCAACTAACTCCCTACAAGCTGCCCAAATACCTCCCCATGTGGATATTTGCATTAGAGTATTTCATGAAAATCATAAACTCTGATGAGGTTAATTTCTTGTCAGCTAGGAAGAAGACCCAATTTAAAATCAAAAACCAATTGGGCCCTTTTATTTGTAATAATAGGGAAGCTGTACAAGAGGCAAAGAAAATATTACAGAAAATGAACTTCAAGAGCGGTTTTATGTGGCAGTATGACCCTAATGGAGTCATAAATAAAGTAAGGCTAAAATTCAAGCTAAGTCCTTTCATACGTGAGCCCAAGCCAGACATTGAAATATATGCCAACCAGTCAGAGTGGTTGGAAAATACTTCAATAGATGTGGAGAATATTTTAATAGATATGGAAAAGCAGATTGATACTAGTTCCTTTCTGCAAGTTCCAGCCCTACAAGAACATATGACTATTACTCCCATCCTATAGACTCCAACCAATGAAGACAGAAACGTGAAAAGAACCAGGGAAGAAGGTTCTAGCTCTGGGATGGACACTACAGATGATAGGTTTGAAATCAGTTACAGGAAGAGGCCCAAGCTTAATCCTGTAACATAGCAAGAAGACACCATTGAGATAGTTGAAATCAATGATACTTACACAATGGTGGAAAAAAGTAAGGTCCTGCAGTTTCAGAGGAAAGTCATCAGCCCTCCACCTCAAACACTCAACTTATTGAAAAGCAGCTTAGTATTGAAGTCTCTTCATCTAGCAATCCAGTGGATAAAGAGAAAGATATAAAAGAAGAGTACAAGGAAATAAAGTTGAGGAATGAGGCATTACAGGCTGAAACTTATGCCCAGTACTTCAAACAAACACCTGCAAATCAAAATAGATTAATGTTAGCCTTTGACATTAAGACTGGTAAAATTCAAATGGCATTCATGTAGCCCATAGTCCAACAGCCCAGATCATCAGCATACTACAGGAAAACAGATTTTGAAGTTTTGGCTAGGGATGTTCACCCTATTGACCAAATTGAGTTCCATAAATAGGGTGGTGAAATGATTTATTCCACCATTACTAACAAAGCAATGACTGTGTAGAAACTTCAAAGCTAACTAGAAAACATCACAGCACAGTTAAAGCTAGAAAAGGCATCCTCACAAGCCAAGGATAACAGAATCAAGTCACTGGAAGACTTGGTGATTGAAATTGGGTATAATCCCAATGATGTCAAAGATGTAGAAAAACTGATAAAAAAGAAAAATGAGGATATTGCTGCTTTGAAGAAGCAATTGAAGCTGCCTCATTCAAAACATCCACAGACAAAGGATGTCCTTGAGAGCCAAAACCAGCAGGAGGAGATGATGGATCTCATTCTCCAATTAAATGCTCAAATGAAATAAATGGAGAATGAATTGGACAGCTTAATACGGTTGAAACAGGCCAGTCTTGAGATAACCAATGCCACTGCTATTCCTACAATCACTACAATAGTTCCATCAACTTTGGCAGCTTCATTGGCCCCCACAACTCCACTAGCTACAACACTTCCAGCTGCAACAACATCTACATCAACAACAGTAGCAGCTCAACCAAGTGATGAGGAAAGTAAACTGGTCAAAGCCATGGAGGACATGTCCATTTAGACCACAGAGATAAATAGACTCAAAGAACAGATAAGGAGTCTAGAGGATGAGAAGAAACTGACCCAAATTATGCACAAAAATGAAGTACAAAAGTCAAACAGGTTGACTAAGAGGATGAAGAATTTGGAAAAGGAGTTAAAATTGAAGGAGCCACTTTCCCAAGCTAAAGAACAGCTATGGGCCAATATCATTGACTCTGTCAATGATATTTGGCCATCTATACAAGTCATCTTTGGACAAAATGATTTACTCAAAGAGGCTACTGAAGCAATTCAAAGAGTTAAGGCTGAACTTGGAGACATGCCAGAAGAAGCCACCAGAATAATCCAATTCCTTGCCTCTAAAAATATATATGAATTGCAAGAGCTAGACATAGCTGATAGGACTGAAATTATACTAGAGGTGAAGAAAGTGCTCACCAAGAGGAACTTTATGATGCAGCTTGAGACAAATGCCAAATTATGGAACTGGCTATAGACAGGTTCATGGTTAAGTTTGATGTTTTGAGGCAGAAAGGTCTGCCAAATCCCTTGGTAATAAATAACAAATTAATGCCACATGAAGACTATAATAGGAAAATCAGAGAAGTGGCAAGAGATCAAGCCAATAATTCCTCTATAAAAGGGATACCTACAAGAAAATTTTTGTACTAGACTTTGAGAACCTATTTTACCTCCAACATGAGGTAAAACACTTTTTTGTGAACAAGCCCACCTTTGCAAGATACACAGAAGCAGATGAAGTTTACAAACGAATGGTAAATATTAAATTACCAGATACAGAGACATGGGAAAAATTAAATGACTTACTGCAAAAAGGCAAGGTAAAAGTGGATACAAAACAGTGAAAGAAAAGCAACAGGTCAGCCTAGTCAAAGAGTATCAGATGAAAGCGTATTAGATGAAAGAGTATCAGTTAAAGGGAAAAATAAAAGAACAGTCAGCGTGGAAGACAAAAAACAAAGGAGAAAAGGCAACAAAAGATCTCACAATAGTGCCAGATAAACAAGGACAGCTTGCAACAGTTGAATATCTGTCTCTATCTTCTTGCATGAAGATATTTCTTTTTTCTAGAATAATTCCCAAGATAGTTTGGGATATTTTGTAATAAGTTTTTTGTATAAATACTTCATAATTCGAAGTATAGAGGTGTAGATTTCTAGACATTTCTATATTTGTATTGATCTGAAACCTAAGGGTTCGTTGTACCATTTTTCAAGTCAACAAACCGGACTGAGCAATAAAGACATTGCATTATAGGATTCATGTGTTGGGACCCTTCAGTGAATTATTTTCTGTTTGTCAAATTGTTATTTTCTTAAGTGTTTCACAAACTTCCATGTTATCTATATTGAATGAAATAACTTGAAATTTATTACAGAAATTGTTTAAGTACACTCTGTCTTTAACAGTTAATCATTTTAATGTTTTCTTTTGATATCCAGAGTAGGTAATCCTTCATTGCTCCCTAGTTCCGATTGACCCCTACCATTTCCCTCATTATCTAGTTTGAGGAACCCTTAATTACTCCTTGACCCCAATTGAAAACCACTTCACCATCCAGCCTAAAAGATCTGAATTTACTCAGCTACCTTGCCCTATAAACACTATCTTTAGAACTTGATTCAACCATGTTTTCCTGACACTTGACCCCATAGCCCAATGGTAAAATAAATCCCTCTATCCATCTAGGTCAGTGATTCCACCACCAAATCAAATTCAAAACCCAATCAAAGCTTAAATAACTAGCCTAAAATCAATTAACTAAACAAAGTTAAATCATAAAGAGAGAGCCCTCTCTAAGCATTAGGAAGGCTAGATCCTGATCTCGAAAGTAGGTGTGTGGTTACCTCTATCATTTCTTTCATAACAACTCTAGGGAAATTTTAGAGTGACAAGATATTTCATGATTTTTTTTTTTTTTTTTAATGTGTCAGAGACTAACTATTCATTTCTCATGTAGACATTAGGCTGATGTGACAAGTGGTCATGCCCATGCTCCATCGACAAGCATAGCCACAACTTATACAAGCTAGAGACGATGGGGAAGAGATGGAGGAGCCAAAAGATCCAGAATTGGCAGAGACATTAGCCAAGTTTGAGTACCATGTAGAGGGCTTGAACTGCATTATTCCTAATACTGGGGTGTATGATATCCTAATCCATTTACATAGATACACTATAGGGGTGCCAGCTTGAATCAATCGCCTGTTGCACAAGGTTGCTCATGCAGTCGTGTGTTACCATGATCACCATTGTGATCAGTCACCTAGGGCTTTAAAGCCACATTTTGTCTTTTGCATATATTTTTATATTGTAGGCCATGAACCATATGTGTCTCAGACACAATTTTTGTAAAACTAAACACTATTTACAAATCTAATCTATGAATGTTTATTCTACTATCTTGTACAATATGTGATGATGGTTGTATATTTACAAATGTTGCAAATGTCTGTATAAACATAATTATCCAATGTATTTGTTAATGTATTTATACTTCTTGGTACATGTGGATATTCAATGTAGTTAAAATGTCTCTCTAGAAGGTGAACTCTAAAAAACATATGCAACATAGTTGGGCTTCTTATTGAATAAACATTGTTTAAATATAGCACCACGAGTTCTGAATTAAGTCTAACAACCAAATGAAGAATGCCATGTGAAATAGCATAAGACAATAGTTCAATCAATGTACTATACTCAATGATATTATTAGTTGAGAAATCGATGCAAGTTCCTTGCAAACTCACTAACTCATCGTTAGGAGCACAAATTTCCCATGTTGTGGAGGAAAGGTTCTGGGTACTATGGTTAGAACCATAAACATAACCAACATATGGTTGAGGGAATGCCGACATCTATAAATCAAACGTAATCCAAGATAAGCAGAGGTGATAGAAAACTTTCAAGAAAACACACTGCAAACACACTAGCTAACCTATACAATATGTACATAGTGACTATGTAGAAAAATTCTAAGCATGGTATCTTTTGAGGTAAAACCCATTGCAAGGTTGCGCCAATGGAATTACGTCAAAGTCTACAAGATCATAGGCCCCTTTTAAAAGCACATGTTTAACTATATATGTACCTAACCACATTGGTTTAAGCTTCCCATATCCTAATTTATCGGCTTCTTGTTCATAATAGAGAACCAAATCACCCTCTGAGAAGGCACGAGGCTTAACATTTTGGTCAAATTGTGCTTTGATACATTTTTTGTGAGCTTCGTTGGCCATCACGACATCACATCAAGTCTCATATATATGAGCTAAGTGAAAAAAATGTTCTTCTTCAGTGAAGGTAGCAAGGATAAGTTCGATGGAAAGTTTCAATGACAAAATTTCACATTCAATTGGAAGAACAACTTCCATACCATACACCAGTTGAAAAGGTGTGAATCTGTTCGTGGTTCAGACAGAGGTACGATATGCCCACAAGGCTAAAAAAAATAATAGTATGTTAATTAGTTTTATGAATCCTTACCATGTGTTGAAGCATTGTTTTCAAGACCTTATTGATGGCTTATACTTGGCCATTAGCTTATGGGTAGTACGGAGTTGAGTTATCATGTCATAAGCCCAAATTTGTAGTTAGTTTAGACATCATGTAATTGCAAAAATGTTAACCATGATTTGTGACTATAGCTTGTGATACATTGAATCTCACAGTAACGTGGTTAAAGAGGAATAATGCAACATTTTTTCCATTGTTTTCGTATGTAGGCATTGCTTCCGCCCATTTAGTAAAATAATATAATGCAACGATTATGTAACCATGCCCCCCAACCAATTGAGGGTTACATCTCATGAAGTTGATACCCTATTTGGAAAAGTGTCCAACAATGAAAACTAGATACAATGGAGTAGGTGTAGCATGGGAATTACAGTTATGGATCTAGCATGCGTGACACTTTTGGACTGCTAAGATACAATCTTTGGACATAGTCGGCCAAAAGTAACCAACACGTAAGACTTTTTGGGTAGTATCATATCCAAACATATGTCTATTATGCACTCCAACATGACGATCATTCAAAGCTTTCTCAGCCTCCTCATGAGTGAGGCACCATCGAAATATCATATCGATACCATGAGGATAAAGAGTGTCGTCAATTATGATGTAATGGGGAGCCTGGTTGTAATGCCTCCTCCCACATCTACCCACTTTAACTAGCATGTCAAGGTAAACATGAGCTGAGGGATTCTATGACATGATCCAACCTCCTAAGTATAGCGAAGGAAGTGGATTCAAAAAAATGAAACTTTATTGACCTTCCTCGGGAGATACAGGACACCCAAGAGCTAAATAACCACTCCCAATGCAAAAAGCCTAAGATGGATTGCCTTTTTAGTGACCTAGGCTCCCAACCGCATGAATTACAAGGCATCCATGCATTCATATGCCTCCAACCACATGCATAAGCTTACCAGGGTGTAGTTATGGCCCAAAACTTCCAATTCAGAGAGCACGGTCCCGGATTTTGAACCACCATTTCAGGCTAGCCTCAAAAACACTACCCAGAACTCAAGGAAACTTTCCATAATGATAAATAATATCAGGACAAATCCATTTATATAAAACTTGGTCAAATACTTAACCTAACCATGACAATAATTTAGTGAAACACATTGAGAACATGTAATCTAGAGGTCATGAATGCATATATGAACATAGGAGACAGAAACTTATATGAGATTCACCAAGAAGGTATAATTCCCTCTCATAATAGCTGAAATAATATTTGTTAGCTCTTGCATTCATTAACCATCAATCAAGTAATCAAAACATATCAAGAGCCATAACTAGAACCTATTATTGAACCATGCTCATAACCAACATATAACCAGAATAATAACCATGATAGAACAACTATGAAATCCACATAATAACAAGTACAAGTACTCATAGAATACAATAGGAAAAGAGATCTTAATAACATATGCAAGAGCCAACCAAGTTAGGGACTTCTACATACTACCCAACCATAGATTAAGCTGAAACAAATCTTTCTTTCAACCAATCAAGTGTCATATTCCAAGCATGAATGTGGGACTCAAGACATAAACAATTAGGGCTTCCTCGAGATTAAACCACATCCATGTTCATTCTCCCATGATCTCGCCAACCCGATCAATATCACATAAGCAAACCAAAACATAAACAACTAGGGATTTTAGGAGATTAAACCACTTCCACCCTCACGCTACCATGATCCCGCCAAAACTAGTCAAGAGATCACAATGCCCAAAACAAGCTTTGATGCCTTAGTATTTCTTCACCAATACCTTCAGGAAATTTCCTGTCTCCACCCACCTTTTAAGGGCTTCACAAATATTAAACAACCTCCATTCCCAACCCTTTGGAATTTTTCTGAGACCACCTCACCTGGTTCTAAAACCATCCGGCAACCCAAAGCTCAACCAAATAGAAGAACCCCATCACACCATGGATATCTGGAGATGGAAAGGCAAGGCTGAAACCACTGTCACACCTAGCAAAACCCATGCTAATGAAAGAAATAGAACCAAATACACAAATGCATGTACCATGCATCCACAAACTAGCTAGGAAATCACACATGCAACATGTTACCTGCAAGTCTTCCTGCTAAATCCGCTTGATCCAATGTTCCTTGCTTGTCCTTTGTTTTCCTTATCCTTCCTTTTCCTTCCTTTGCTTTTTTTATCTTCTTGGTTCTCTTCTCTCTTTGAAAATAATTACAAAGCCAAACTGACAAAAAGCTGTGAATTGAGCCTCATAAGCCTTTTTATCAATGAAGCCTCTATTTTATTCAATTTCCTCTATTTTCCTTCAATTTTCCACCTCATGCAAATATGTGACCCTTCACCTTCCTTTTCTCCTATTTTCCTTTATTTTCATAAATAAATGTCAATTAATGCCTCTTTTCCTTTTCCAATACCTTTGCCAATTTCCTTAGCCATAATAAACTGAAAGTGACACCCACTAGGATGTTTTTCCCAACATTCAACTTGGGATTCGTGTCCCATGACCTTGGTCTTATTTTGCATTTACAAACTTTATTACATCAAATGTTAACCCGAGGTTGTTATAGATCCCTCCCCCTTAGGGGAACAACATCCTCAATTTTCTATGATATCTATGACCAACAAAGCCGTTGAAAACCAAAACATACTACTCATGGAACATTATAACTTAGCTAAATGAAGTATTTACAATGAACAACTTACTAGAAAGAAAAACCAACATGAAAAACATGACAATCATGAAAACCATACTGCTTATTAAAGTTTTATAATACAACTCATTACAGTATTTACAATAACAACAATACTTAAATATGCACATATACCAAAACTCCTTTGCCTCAATTGATAAGCAATGAAGGATACAAAGCCCACACCTAATCAACCATCTCCGATGTAGCTTCATTAGGCCCAAAGTGTTTCCACTGCTCTTTAACTTTCTCGATTTTTTAGTTCTAGAACATGGGTTGCTTCCACTGCAATATGCACTGAGGTTCTAGCTGGACTTCTCCTTCTAGCTTCACCTACAATACAAACAAGTCAATCACATGATCAACATCCTTCACATATATTTTAAGCAATGAAACATGGAAAACATAATGGGAATTCACTGTGCAAGTATGTAGGCCACCGGTTCAATCCTCTCAAGCATTTTGAAAGGCCTGCAATAACAAGGTTCCAACTCAGACACGACCCAATCCCTAAGGAGCTCTTATTAGGCTTGATGTGCAAGTACACATCCTCACCAACCTAAAACTCCTTAAATAACTTATGCTTATCTGCATAACTCTCATGCTTGTCCTGTTCTTCCTTTATATTCTTCTTGATAACCTGCATTTCCTATTCCATCTCTGCCAACATGTCTAGTCTGTAGGTTTTAACCCTGCACAGAAATTACCTGCATACGAATTCTAGATCATAGGAAAAAATAAAAATGATGGAGCATAACACATAAAACACATATGCACAGAGATTTTCCCCTGGATCCCAAAACCGGGACTACCAGCTTGATTTTTCATTATGTTTCTTTCAATGTTACAACACATATTTATCCATGCCCAAGCATCCAATACCATGGACCGAAAACCATCGCGTCCAAAACCATGGACCGAAAACCATCGCGTCCAAAAAACATGTGCGAAAATCATGCACAAAACAATAGGTGGGTCCACCCAACCTAACATAGGGTCCAAAACCAAAATTTTCCGGGGCGCTGCCCTGGACCCCATAAAGTGGGGTTATGGGTACCCCTCAAACCCCCTGTTAACTATGTGGAAAGAATATAACACACCCCAACAATCTCCCACTTGTTGTTTTCTTTCCACAGGAGAGCTTAGTCATTTT
>APFE031357519.1:20416-53109 GCA_000404065.3 Pinus taeda
AAAACATGTGCGAAAATCATGCACAAAACCATAGGTGGGTCCGCCCAACCTAACATAGGGTCCAAAACCAAAATTTTCTGGGGCGCTGCCCCGGACCCCATAAATTGGGGTTACGGGTACCCCTCAAACCCCCTATTAACTATGTGGAAAGAATATAACACAACCCAACACAGTCCAATTAACACCATGTTCACTAGATCAATCCAACTGATAGGAGTATTACAACTCTGCCCATAAAGTTCCTCAAATGGACTCATCATTCATGACTCCTGATACCCATTGTTGTAAGAAGACTCAACCAATGGAAGATACTCCCTCCACCTTCTCTGTTGGTGCATAACATACATTCTCAACATGTCCTCCAGAATCTTGTTGACCCTCTCTGTCTGCCTACCTGTCTGCAAATGATAAGTTGTACTGAAGGCCAACTTTGTACCAAAACTTGCAAATAACTCGTTCCAAAACCTGGAAGTGAACTTGGAATCTTTGTCTGACACAATATTCTTAGGAATATGATGCAATCTCACTATCTCCCTGATGAAGACCTAGCTACCTCACTAGCTAAATTAATAGACTTCACTGGAAAGAAGTGAGCTACCTTGGTCAACCTGTTAACCACAACCATGTTAGAATCATGCTATCTAGATGTCCTCGATAAAACTATAATGAAATCATGGAAATGACCTCCCATTTCCACTCTGGAACCAGAATCAGCTGCAGTAAATCACTTGGATTCTTACACTTTGTTTTTACCTGTTGACAATCCAAACACCTTTCGATGAACTCAACTACCTCTTTCTTCAGATTCAACTAGTAATAAGACTTCTTCATAGTTTTCATAGTCTTATGATATCCCAGGTGACCTGAATATGGATTGACATTAAATTCCCTCAAGATAAGCTTCTTGAGGTCACTATTGTCGAACACACAGATCCTATCCCTAAATCTCACCAAACCATTTGTCATGAGATGATAATCCACATCTTGATCACCTGTACCCTGTTGATCTAACTCGTGCTTAAGCTGTTGTTACCTATCATCCTATTGCCCTACCTGTAAGATACGATCCTCTAAATCTATCCCATATGAACTCATAGATTCTATGCAATTCACCTACACTCTTCTTCTAAGAGCATCTGTAGCCTATTCTCCTTACCCTTAATGTACCTAAGTTCGAAGTCAAAGTCACTGAGTGTGGCAAACCATCTAGCTTGCCTGACATTCATATTAGGTTGGTCAACAAGTATATCATCCCATTGTGATCACTCATAACACAAACCTCCTGCCAAGAAGATAGTGCCTCCACATCTTCAATGCATGAATGATAGCTTCCAACTCAAGATCATGCGTCACATAATTCTGATCATGCTCATTCAATTTCCTTTACTCGTAACATACCATTTGTCCCTCTTGCATCAATACTACACCAATTCCTCTCTTGCAGGCATCTTTACACACAACAAACTATTTATTTGGATATGGAATCTTTAGAACTGGAGCATTTGTAAGCAACTACTTCAACTGCTTAAAACTATTTTCACATTCCTTTGTCCATTCAAATTTCTTTCCTTTCCTTTGCAATGTTGTCATAGGATAGGAATCCATGATAATTTCCTAATGAACCTCCTGTATTAACCTACTAACCCCATGAATGATCTAACCTCATCCACATTTGTAGGAGCTTACCATTCCATGGTAGTTCTAATCTTTTCTGAATCCACCGTTATGCCTTCCTTGGAAACAACATGTCCCAAATATTGTACCTTTTTCTGAAATAAATTGCACTTATGAATCTTGGCATACAACTAATTCTCTCTCAGTAATCTCAATATTGCTGCTAAGTGTTCAACATGCTCTTCCTCATTCTTAGAATATATCAATATGTCATTAATGAATATTATCACAATTTTTTCCAGATAAGGATGTGACACACTATTCATCAAAAACATGAAAGTAGTTGTAGCGTTAGTCAAACCAAAAGGAACCATAACAAACTCATAATGCCCATAATTGGTCTAGAAACCGTTCAATATGTAGATGTCCTCTTCTTTGATGTGTACTTGATGATATCCTGATCTCAAATCAATCTTTGAGAAAACCGTTGCTCCCTTCAATTGATCAAACAAGTCATCAATCCTCGGTAACATATACTTTTTCTTGATCATCACCTTGTTAAACTACCTATAATCAATGCACAACATAAGGGTACCATCCTTCTTCTTCAAAAATGATAGTAGTGCACCCCAAAGGTGACACACTTGACTTAATGTATCCCTTGTCAAACATTTCCTTCAACTGCAACTTCAATTCCACTAGCTCTGGAGTACTCATCCTATAAGGTTCCTTCGATGTTGGTGTTGCTCCTAATACCAACTCAGTAGAAAAGTCCACTTCCCTCTGAGGTGGAAACTATGAAATCTCTGATGATAATACATCCTGAACCGTTGCAAAACCGGATACCTTTTCAATATTTCTGCATCCTCAACATCTTACCTTTATCACTGGAAACATGCACTACAAATAATACACACCCTTTCCAACAACTGCACTTTGCATGCATAGTTGTAACCATTATCACCGATGTAGGCTTCTTCTTACCCTACAATATTATCTTCTCTCCTTCATCTTCTAAGAACTCAATATCTTTCTCATAACAATCCACCTTAGTCTTGTGAAGGTACAATCAATCCATACCCAAAAGTATACAATATGATCCTAATGGAAGCACATTTAGATGTGATGATGTAGGCATACCATTCAGTTCAAATGTGTAAGCTCTTACCCAATGATGAACTCTTTTCTTTGTGCCTCTATCCAGCTGCACCAACCAAGACTCTGCATGCACTTATTTTCTCAAACCACACTTATCCACTAGGTTAGCATTAACATAACTATAATTAGATCCAAGGTCAATAAAAATAGAAATAACTTGATCACAAAGCTTACCTTCCATGTCAATAATGGATGCTTGGTGATCCACCTTCTTGTTATCAAATGCTGCATAGATCCAAGGAATTGTATTTCCAACATCCCCAACTATCTACACCTCTTGAGCACTATAGATCTTAGGCATACCACCCTGATACAATGGAAAATCCTTCTTGCAATGATCCTTGCCACATATCCAACACTGCAAAGGCCCACTTCCTATATTTTTCTACTCTCCAAGCTGAGGCCCATGTCCCTTTTCAACTACATTAAACTTATTGTAAAGAGAAACATTTTATTTCTCACCTACACCTGAGGTCTTGCTTTCTTCAATGGCCACTTTCCCTTAGTCTTATAATTCCCTTTCCAGCCTTGCTTAGATTCAGTCTTATGTTTCAATTTCTCATAAAAATATTTCAACTTTCCAATGACTTACTCCATCTACCAAGTCTTGTCATACTGAATCTGATCCTTAAATGCTAATGGCAGTCCACTAATAAATATCTGAACTTTTTTCTTCTCATCCTTAAGATACAACACATACCTCAATATCTCCAAAAACTTAGTCATGCACTCTTCATTTGTCGTAGATCCCATCTTCATCTCATAGAACTTAGCCTTTTATTCATAGTACCTCTTTGACAAACTTCTTGAAGTGTCTCTTGAATTCATGCCAACTCAACTCCTCTATCTTGATGTCTCTAACATGCTTCACCTTTTCCCACTAGATGTATGCTTTCCCTTTAAGACTGAAAATATTTATCCCGGCATTGATTTTATATGTATAGTCATGCAAGTCAAATAAATTCTTCATTCCAAGCAACCATGTCTATGCATCCTTCAGTTTCTTATGTTCTCCATCAAATGTAGGTGACTTGGATTATTAAACTCATCTGGAAAGTATCCCCTCTCACTCCTCCTGTAAGGATGATAACGATGATCACCATGATACCTGTCTAAACCAAAACTAGAGTAGAACTGATAACCACAGTGTCTCCTATCACGTGTATCCAAGAACCTGCCATCTCTGACTGTGTCATCCCTGTTCAACTTGTGCCCACCATGAGACCTGTTACCATATGCCCCATTAGTCCTATCCTCCTGTCCGTAACTAATTCGTGGCTATCCCTATCTCTAAAAATATGACAAACTCTTAATGGTAACTGCATTGAATTTTGATGTGATTGAATGATCATGTCATTATCTACTTTGCAACTTCTAATTTCTTCCTTTAAACTTCTCAAGGTGTTTGTTATGTCTAGAGAGTACTCATCTTTGTGTTTATCATTTGATCTATAAGGAGAGTCATGTGAACTACAATCCACTATGTTGCTATTTATCTCGTATCCTCTTCTTCCTACAAACATACCACGCCAGATAAACCAAATAAAAACATAATCAACATACCTCAACGAAGTTCAAGGGAGGCTATCTCATCTGCAAAATTAGTCTAGATTAGCACGATACATGTATTACATAATCATATCAATATATCGACATCATGCATGATAACACTAACTGCATAAAATTAACTCATGAACAAAATCCATAAACATGGAAAAGCATGCATAATAAGCACACAAACACTAACATGCATACATGAAAAACACATTCTGCCCATCCAGTCCAAGTATTGTACCATGCTCTAATACTAATATGTAACGCCTCTTCCCACATTTACCCACTTTAACTATCCTGTTGGGGTAAACAACAACTTATGGCTACTATGACATGACCCAACCTCCTAATTACAATTAAGGAAGTGGAGTTAACAAAATAGAACTTTATTGACCTTCCTCGGGAGCTACGGGACACCCAGGAGCTGAACAACCACTCCCAGTTCCTAAACCTTGAGTTAGACTACTTTTTTAGTGACCCAAGCTCCAAACCACATGCGTGACAAGGCCTCCATGTGGTTATATGCCTCCAACAACATGCATAAGCCTACTAGGGTGTGGTTATGGTCCAAAACATCTAGTTCAGAGGGTGTAGTCCAAGATTTTGATCCACCATTTAAGGCTAGCCTCTAGACCATTGCCTAGAACTCAATGAGACTTTCCAGAATGATAAATAACAACAAGACAAATCCATTCATACAAAACTTGATCAAATAATTGACATAACCAGGCCTAACCATGACATTCATTTCGTCAAACACATTGAGAACATGTAATCTACATGCCATGAATGCATATATGAACATAGGAGTCAAAATTTATCTAATATTCACAAAGAAGGTATAATTCTCTCTCATATTAGATGTAATAATTTTTTTTAGCTCATGCATTCATTAACCATTCATGAACTAATCAAAACATATCAAGAGCCATATCTAGACCCTATTATGGAACCATGCTCTTAGCCAACATATATCCAGAATAATAACCATGATAGAACAACCATCAAAGCTACATATAACAAGAACAAGTACTCATAGAATACAATAGGAAAAGAGATATTAATAACATATGAAAAATCCAACCATGTTAGGGACTTCTACGTATCACCTGACCATATATTAAGCTAAACCAAATCTTTCTTTCAGACAATCACCCCCATGCCATATTCCAAGTATGAATGTTGGACTCAAGACATAAACAACCAAGTCTTCTTGGAGATTAAATGACCTCCACCCTCATGTTCCTGCGATATCGCTAAACCGGTCAAGTGATCACATAAGCAAACTAAAACATAAATAACTAGGGCTTCCCGGAGATTAAACCACCTCCACCCTGAGGCTATCGTGATCCCGCCAAAACTGATCAAGAGATCACAATGCCCAAAACAAGATTGGATTCTTAAAGATTTCTTCACCAATACCTTGAGGAATTTTCCTGTCTCTACCCACCTGTTGACAGATTCTCGGATATTAAACTACCTCCACCGCCAACCCTTGGGAAGTTTCCTAAGACCACCTCACCCGATTCCAAAACAATTTAGAAATCTAAAGCTCAACCCAATACAAGAACCCCATCACACCATGGCTATCCAGAAATGGCAAGGCAAGGCTGAAACCACTGTCACACTCGACAAAAACCATGGAAATGACAACAAGAGTACCAAATACACAAATGCATGTACCATGCATTCAAAAACCAATTAGGAAATCACACATGTAACCTATTACATGCAAGTCTTCCCGCTGAAGTTGCTTGATCCAACCTTCCTTGCTTGTCCTTTGTTTTCCTTGTCCTTCCTTTTCATCCCTTGCTTTATTGCTTACTTTCCTCTTGGTGCTCTTCTCTTTTTGAAACTAATTGCAAAGCCAAATTGACAAAAAGTTGTGAACTGGTCCTCAGAAGCCCTTTTATCATTGAGGCCTCTATTTTCTTCAATTTCCTCTATTTTCCTTCAATTTTTCTCCTCATGCAAATTTGTGACCCTTCACCTTCCTTTTCTCCTATTTTCCTTTATTTTCATAAATAAATGCCAATTAATGCCTCTTTCCCTTTGCCAATTTCCTTAACCATAATAAATTGAAAGTGACACCCACTAGGATGTTTTTCCCAACTTTCAATTTGGTATACGTGTCCCATGACCTTGGTCTTATTTTGTCTTTATTAACTTTATTACATAAACTTTTAACCTGGGGTTCTTACACAGGTATCGAATTTGATGTTGTTTAGAATGAGTGGTTTCAAGCTGGAAATTTTGGGTCTAGAGATAAATTATGATATCTCCATACCATGGATCAAAGGAGTTGATCATAAACAACTTTTTATCAAGGATAGAGTTGTCCGTTGTTGGTTCTGACTCAAGAGAGGGAAGATCACGTATCAATTTGAAAAAGACTACATATTTCTTAGACTTCTATTTGATGAAATCCAAATCAAACTCTTGGAGGATAATGATCCCTTTCGAGTATTTCCTCCCTAGCAATTGATGTGATAGGATGTAGGTCATAGGGTTTCAATTGGAAATGAAAATAGTCTTGCGGCAGAATATAGTGGTGAAATCTTTGAACAACTTGCACAACTACCAAAACTAACTTTTCAATATGAGAGTACTTGGCTTCAATATCGGTCAAACTATGGCTCAAGTACTAAATACTGTGTTCATCACCTAAGTCGTCTTCTTGTACCAATACCATAGCAATAGTGGTAATGAACACAACAAGATACAGGAAATAGTTTCGATGATAATTAGGGGGATACAGTAATGATGCCTGAGCTAATACATCTTTCAAGGCATCAAAATCCTTTTGAGTAGTATCATCCCAATGAAAGGGAACCCCTTTTTCAATAAATGAGTAAATCCTTTGGTAAGTTCTTCATAATTAGGAATGAAACATCGTAGAAACTTAGCATTCCCTTGCAGGCGTTTTAACTAAACGAGAGTGGAAGGAGTAGACAAATCAAGAATTTCTTGGCCTTTCATGGGCTCAATATGAATCCCTTTCTTGGATACAACAAATCCTAGAAGTCAACTAGAAAACACATTTGTGCGGGTCTAATCGTATGTTATAATGTTAACATCATAAGAATATTTCTTTGAGATGCATCATATGATATTGGTGACATTTAGAATGGGTAAGAAAGTCATCAAGGTCTGTTTGTATGATATGCTTAATGTCATGAAAATCATAGTTCATTTCCCATTGGAAAGTCACTCCTACATTATTAAGACCAATAGGAAGTTTGAGATAAAAAAAAACGCATGTTTATCTGATTGTAGCTAGAGAATCCATCCATAAACGAGAAAATCTCACTCCTGACACAATCATCAACAATTTGGTCAATAAAAGGGTTTGAGTAGTTGTCTTTAGGACATGCTCGGTTAATATCTTGATAATTGACACAAAATCAAATTGTACCCTATTTATTCATTACATGAACTATATTCGAGACCCAATTGGTTAAAGGAATAGGATAAATGAAACCATCACATAAAATTTTCTCAACTTCTGCTTTAATCACAACAACTTTCTTCGGGTGGACTAGGTGTAAATGTTGACGAAAATTTTTAGCATCTAGATACATTTTAATTTAATGCACCATAATATTTGGATCAATGCTTGACATCTCTTCGTAGGTCCAAGTAAACACAACACTAAATTCTTGAAACAATGCCTTGTAAATTTTAATCTCATTTGGAGAACAAGAGGCACCTATGTGGACATTTTCAACAATTATGAGTTTGATTGAGATAATGAGAGGAATGATTTCTTTGATATTCTCTAGATTCTTCTTAGAATCAACCTAATGAATAGAGATGGGAATCTAAGGTTCCTCAGTAAACTTGGGTGAGAAAAATCCTTGTAAATCATTCTCAAGAACTTTCGTTTGAGGCAAGGAATGATGATGACTATCATCCCAGGGTTTCTCATCTGACATCATGATCTCCATGATGCTTTCACTGGTAGGAAATATGTCATCGAAAGGGTGAGAGTGGGAAAATAAATCTAAATCTTGAGAGGAACAATCAAGAAAGTTTACTAATCCATTGTTTTCAGAAACGAATGGAAAAGTCAGGTGAATAGCCTCATAAGCTAACTCAACAAGACTGAGTGACATATAGTTGCCAAAAGAGTCAACGTTGGAACTGTCAGGTACTATCCAGGGATCATAAGGAATAGTACTAGACAAAACCATATTAATTGGAGCAACTATAGTAGGAATGTCAGGAGGAGGGAGCACAGAATTTCCCATTAAGGATGAATCATTTGATAATCCTACTCCAACATTATCATAAGGAAGTGGGGTTTTACTCACGAGCGGTATGTTACAAATAGTCTAGGAATCAACAACAAAAAAGGCATTTTAATCAATAGCCACAATCCCCCCTTGATGAGTGAAAGAAATCATCCAAAAATAGGATGAGACTACAACTGTCGTAGCATAAACCCAAGTACAACCCACTAAGAGGTTATAATCTAACAACCCATCAATGACTTCAACCTCTACTAAGATTGTCTTACTTTCTAATTCCACTTGCAATGAGTTTAATATCCCATAAGGTTTGAACCCTCTTCCAAAGGCTTTAAGGGTTGTTAGCGACTGGATAAGAATTGCAGAACCTAAATATTTCCAGCATGAAAGTGACATGATACAAGTAGAGAGTCCTTCATCTATTATCATGCGGAACACGATTATACCTCTAACTATAACTTGGATAATAAATGAAATTTGAGGTGGAAGTTTAGGTGTATATTTTTCGTGATTAAACACAACGAGGCCCAAATCCAAAGGATCTACTCCTCTAATTTCTACTAACAATGATTTCCTATGAGCAGAAAATTTTGCAAAACTTTGAGAGTTGACATAGTCGAAGGAGCCTGAGCCAAATATTCAACTATATTATAATTTTTTGCAGCTCTCCCATGAGGGTTAACTGATGTGAATAATTCCCTTAGGAGGAGGTTTAATTATCATTTCAACTATTGGGTTTTCAATTTGCAGAGGGCTAGAGTTAGGTGGAGTTGAATTGGAAGGTTGATCAATAGCCTTTCCATTCGAAGGATTTGGGTTACCATAGTATTTATTTCGTGTAGACACCAAGACATCTTCCTTATTTCGGTTAGCCGATAGCATCAATAACTGGGAAGAGGAGGATAGGTTTTGCGCAACCATATTCGTCTCCTGGTTC
This sequence comes from Pinus taeda, assembly GCA_000404065.3. Classification (NCBI taxonomy): domain Eukaryota; kingdom Viridiplantae; phylum Streptophyta; class Pinopsida; order Pinales; family Pinaceae; genus Pinus; species Pinus taeda. The sequence continues at coordinate 29,930 of APFE031357519.1, forward strand.
AGTAAAGGGTCCATCAACATGACGAGTGTAGTAGATGAAGCTTTTAAAAATTGATTGATTTATACTCGATGTGGACAGTCCTTGGTAAAATTCTCTTCATTACATATGAGACAAGGATAACAAAACTTTCATTTCTCCTTAGGAGACCGATTTTTATGTTTGTCTTGTGGAGGGTTTTCTTGTTTATTATTGTATTTACCCTTCTTTTTACTTCATGGTTGTTGATATTTTCATTTGGTAGATTGAACGACATTAATCTCATAAGTCGTAGTAGGATCGTTAGGAGAGAGACTTTGATTAGTCACAGTAGGAGGATGCTTCTGGTTGGATTGAACAAATGATTTACTCATTAACTATTGACTAATGGAACTAATCATGTCATCAAGAACATGTGATTCCTTAGAGGGAGGAGGTGGAATAGTATGAGATGGTCACAAAGCTTTGGGTATCTTCTCATAGAGCATGTCGGATTGGGTATAAATCAAATCTAAATATTGAGCACAAGAAATTAATGCTCTTTAGTAAAAACTCTACCCTTGGAAACATCCTCAATTATGGAAGCCAACAAGGATTTGATGAACCATTCTACCAACGACTAATCGAGAATATAAGTTTTGACTAGATGACGACGATGTCTCCACTCATGTATATGATTAGATATATGAGTAAAGTTTGATTGTTTTAGAGAGTTCAAAAGCTCGATATCGGTTTCGTAACAGATGGGTAATTGAAAATGAGTTAGAAACATGGTTTCCAGTGCATTGAAGTTGTTAAATGAATCGTTGGGTAATTCGACATACCATTTGGATGCCAAATTGGTAAAAGTGTGTTGGAAAAGACGCAAACGAATGGAGCCATCATTAAAGGAGTTTGAAGAACAACATAAATGATAATTTATGATATGGTTTGATGGGCCTTCTCTAGGATTCCCATTGAATTTGGGAATGTCACTCGACAGTTTAGTTAGAATAGCCAACCACCAAGGATAATGATAGATTGGATCATTGGTAAGCTGGGAGAGATCTGGTAATTCTAATGTTGTGATGAAAGGAAACTAACTATTGAAGTCCATTTTTGGAGGTCAGTAACCTTGGGGGTAAAGGTTAACTGTTGGTGGGGGATATCCTAGATAATATGGAATGGGTTGTGCCACTAGAACTTGCATTCCATCAGGGTAAGGAGGAGGATTCCCATTGAATTTAGAAATGTCACTTGACAGTTTAGTTAGAATAGCCAACCAACAAGGATAATGATAGATTGGATCATTGGTAAGCTGGGAGAGATATGGTAATTCTAATGTTGTGATGAAAGGAAACTAACTATTGAAGTCCATTTTTGGAGGTCAGTAACCTTGGGGGTAAAGGTTAACTGTTGGTGGGGGATATCTTAGATAAGATGGAATGGGTTGTGCCACTAGAACTTGCATTCCATCAGGGTAAGGAGGAGTTTGAAAAGTAAGATAGCCCATACCAGGTTGTCTAGTTCCATGAAAAGCTTGATAAGGTTGGAAAGGATGACCTTGGATGTGTTGGCCTTAATAAGGTGCTTGTGGTATGGTTGTTGTTTGGGTAATAGGAATTTTTGGTATACCTTATAAAGGTTATCCATATGGAATTTGCATCATTCCTAGACCATGTTGATTGGTTTGTACCTGTGGCATGCCTTGAAAAGGTTGATTCACTTAGACCTGGGGTATATTTTTACCACATGGGTTAGATGGGTTTTTTACTATACCCTGGATAGGCTGGGTAAATGAGATTTCAGGAATCCATTGTACCTGTTGAGTAGTTTGTATTTGGGATACAACCTTAACAGGTTAAGTTGTTTGAAGTGTGACTTGGTCAAGTTGACTGATGGGAAGTTGAGGTATAGAATGGATGGGTTGAAAAGTAGGAACATTAGGCATAGCCTGGACAAGTTGATATGTTGGAACTTGAGTTAAGAGTTGACTAGGTTTACCAAACATAGGAAGGGTAACATTCCAAGGAGTGGCATCCATTCCTTGAAATGGATCACAAGTAAGAATAAGACTTGTGATAGGTGGAACACCAACTTGTATCATTTGATCAATGGGTAGGAACATTCCAACAACAATTTACCCCTAGCCAGAGGATAAGGACTAGAAGGAGGTCACTGCCCCCTAGTGGGAGGGTACCCAATATAAGATGGAGTGGGTTGTTGTGGGTATCCTAATCCACTGAGAAACACACCATATTGTTGATCCAAAGGATTTGGGGGTGAAATAGGTGGAACAAGTTGTGGGGTGTTTGATAAAGATAAACCAAATAGTATTCCATATGATGAAGGTAAAGGAGAAGTTCAAGGACTAGTTGACGCATTGGAAAAGGTTCTTGCCAACAATTGGTATCCAGGTAGTATTGGCAGACCACAATATACGTGAGTTTCTGGTGAAGTGACGAACATAGGGGTCATTGCAAGTTCAGTTGATTCCCTCATAATGGAAGATACATGTTGGATGACTTTCACTGATTCCATCATGGCTAGACTTCTTAGAGTATGTGGGCGAATTTTCCAAGGAGAGTTCAAGAGTGAATTAAATCAAGGATTTTGATTAAATGAGCTTGTAGTTGAGTATCTGGGGTAACAAAAGGAAATGCTTGATAAAGAGGAGTTCCTATAATGTGAATAGGAGTTTGAGGGTGAGTAGGCTCTTCCTTAGTAATTTCCTTTACACTCAATAAACCAGGTGGAAGTTGTTCTTCTTCAACACCTGAAGACAAAGGTTGTGGATGAGACAAAGGAAAAAAAGTGTAAGAATAAATTCTTGAAGTGACTATTATAGTAACTTGCGGTTCCTCATATTGGATTACCTCAGGTAGTAATATTTCTGAGTTTACAAATTCAGGTTCTATAACTTCAGGTTCTAATGTCTCAACAACTTCTGGTTGATAAGTTTCAATTGTCTCTAACTCGTAAGTTTCCAAGGATGTAACTTCAGGTTTGGTACTGAAGGGAAGTGATGATTCTATTTAATTAATTTTATATGTTGTTCCAGATGGATAGCTTTCAAAGTACCACGTTCGGTAGTTTTCATTTTCTTATTTTTATGACATCTAGGTGTTTCCTCTAGAGGGAAAGGAAGAAATATTTGCATTCTACATGAACGACGAGTGTGTTCTTCCACAATTAATTAATTAATTTTAGAAATTAAAAACACAAATAAAAATAAAAATAGGTAAATACTCATAAAGGTTTACCAAGTCACTGTGAAATGCAATATACGATTAAGTATGTGTATGCAATCTCCTCAAATGTTGTATCCAGTGTATCACAATTAACAAGGTTGCCAAATCGGTTACCTATGGTAGGATTGTCACCTAGTGGAGACTTCCAAAATATACCCAGAGGTACGTGGAAGCGAAGTCTGTAGTAGCGCTATCTAATGTGTAATCGTACGATGGGGCGTTCCGATATACTCATTGTAAGTGGAGTTCTGTCCTATATACCTAAAGGTTCGTGGAAGAAAACTATGATATCTCTGATGTATATGTAAAACCAATCATCCCGGGATGTAGCACTGACAAGTAATGAAAACTCCTACGTTTAACTATGTTCGGACACGTCTTCTAGCCTAGACCACTAAATGTGTCATTAATGTTCCAAATTCTCATTAGGTTAATTGATAAATTTTAATGTTGATCTTGATTAAGGTTTTAGTTTCAAGGATTGAAACAAATTCACCTGAACTCCTAGAATGCAACTAGAATGAGAAAATGAAATCTTTTTAATTTGACGAAGATCTATCTAAATAAGGGAAGGATTTTCAAGCAATGATCCAACAAACAAGATATTCAAATTTCACTATTCCAATGCAAAGATTCGAAACCCTAATGAATGAAGAAATGGAATTTTATTTTCTTTTCAATTTTTAATGCAATAAAAAAGGAAATATGACTAGATTATTGAATCAAAAAGATTCACATAGATCAAAGCTGTAACATGAAAGTGTTTTAACAAATCAATAACCGAGACAAATGATTGGAAACTCTAATTGACCGGAAGAAAAAAACGAAGAAAACTCTTATCAAAAGGAAATCAAACTCAATTCCAAACAAATTGCTAGGTATACTAAGACCTTAGACAAACAAGAGACTCAGGAATACACTGCAAACAAAGCAGAATTCAAGGCAAGGCAAGGACATGCAAAATTTTTGCATTTATTGGGGTCATTGCAGGTGATATATAACAACTAGTGTGAGCCATCAAACTTAAAGAGAGAGACAAGTGCGTTCAGACGCTTTGTCTCAGAATAAAACGTGCGTTGGGCTAAATTTTCTTAAACACACATAAAACTAACCCTAAACAAGCTTAAAAGTATGCTTTCCTAGGTCCAATAACTGTTTGAACAAGTAAAAAAGAGTCAGTTTCAAAGGTCCTAAAAGAATAGACAAAGGAAACCACTAAAGAAAATAGTATTCCCTAGTATGGTCACCAAGTTGTTTTATGGATGAATTCCTTCTGCAGACAAAAGCAATCTCCCTAGACCTAGTGCCCTTATCTAGAAACATCTAAGACAAATCTGCTATTTTTTCCTTAGATAAATTTGTAATATGGAAGAAATACTTACTTGGAGACTAATGTAAGCTCTCTTCTTCTCCCCACTTGCAAGCTTTAGCTCCAACTCTAGATGTTATAAGTGGAACCTGCAAAACATCTGAAAGAAGCAAGAGAACCAAAACATACAAATCACATATAAAAAATTCTCTAAATAATAAGCTCAAGAATCATGGTTCTACATATGCAGAAATGAGACATAATGTATAGGAAAATAAGGCATTTTTGTATTAATAAAAGTAGGCGAATATTACAAACCTTAAAGACCTTGACCTTGTAGATCTCTCTCAACTATATTGTCCTTCCTTTGTCACAAAAGAAAGACTTCAATCGTTCCTCAAGTACATGGATGGATTATGGATCTCTAGACACAAATGGAAAGCATGAGGGCATAACTAAGAGTCTCCAAAATCCAACCATTCCCAATTGCAGGTAATGCATTTATAGGAGAAATGAGGAGGTCGTAGATCCATTAAAATAGGGTAAGATGAACTTTATAAGGGGATAAGATCCACGAGATAAGTGATAAGACCTCATTTGTAGTAATTCGAGGATATCCTTAATAAAGAATGAAAGCTTCCATAATAGAAGCCTCTAGAAGCGGAAGCTTAGAGATTATTTTTAATTTTTTCCTCGTTTCAAGGGTCATCACACTTGCAATGAAAGCAGTCTATGCTGAATAGCTTTTTTCCCTTTGATGCAATCTACGTCATCACATTGTCTGAACTAAGAAACGGAAATGGGGACCTAAATTATGGTTTTTAACCAATATAATGCAAGATTCTTGGATCTTCTATAAAGGGGATGCTTTTGTCTTTGTAGGGGATGATTACAAGATGTGAATGGATGATAATTGATTCAAGTTCAAGGTTATTTGGTTGAATGTGAAAAAATGGTCTGTAATAAGCAATCTTTCTATTAGCCAAAGGTCCCATTTAAAATTAGTTCAAAACTAAGTTTTTGGAGCTTAAGGTAATGCTAGTTCATCAAACTTATGGAGCATCTAGAGATAGTTAACTTCAACAAACCATTGACATTCAATTGAGTGGTCAACCAATGGAGAAATTGGCTAAGTGGTCATCAAGTTACTTAAGTAACCAACTAGAGGACAATAAATTAAGTAGTTAACTAGCAAGACTACCAATTAAGTGGTTAGGTGAATAAACATGCTTGGAGGAATAAATTAGATGGCCAGGTAGACTCAAGAAGTCGAATATTTGACAAGAAATGAGTCGACTTAAAAAACCAATTTTCTACTAAAATAATGTGGATTTCAGGAAAATGGTTGGAATGGTTGATGCTCATTTGTGGACCAAATCCTCCACAATTCAAGGAATTTGGTTGGATTTTGACATTATAAATAAAGGGACCTATGGGTCAAATTTGAATAACTAAGATGAAGATTATGAATCATTATTTTTTTGGGAATTATTATGTTCTGACCATAATGTGCTATTCATAAATGTTGTAAATGTGTCTTTAGAACCACTCATCATCTTGGAGTATTATTTATCTTCTAATTATTTTATTTTATATTATTTTATTCTATTCTTTGTTTTAAGGTTCCCCTCACTCCCCAACATGGTATTAAAGCTAATGGTTTAGAACTGGCCCTATTATTTGCAAATTGCGTTGAGTAAAACATTATAGTGATTTACTAGTATGGGTTAATTGATTTGTTGAATGGAATTGAGTTTGGGATAGATTATATCTATTATAAATTTTAAGATGACTTTTAAGATTAATCCTACAATCTTGAATGAACAAAATTATATTGTTTGGGAACTAGATATGGAAACCCTTCTAAAGAGCCAAGGAATTTGGTGGTATACAAAGACCATTATTTCATATTTGAAGGGTAACCAAATGAAGTATATCATTGATGGAAATAAATATGAGTTTGTTGGGGTCACTGCAACCTATATTGCTTACAAAATTCATTTTAATACGAGTAGGATTGAATTTGTTCATGAGGTTTGGAAGAAGTTGAGGTCGCTATTTGACAAAGTCAATGAATGTCATATTATGCAGTTAGAGAAAGAGTTGATATCTATTTATTCCCATTCCTTCGAAAGGATCGAGGACTATCTAGATCATGTTAAAGAGCTATAGTTGAAGCTAGGTGATTGTAGGAAGAACTATCTTAAGAACCATGGACAACTCATTAAACTTGTATTAATAAATCTAATAACATCTTATGGCGTGTTTTGTTTCTCTTTTTTCACCAATTGGAGATCATGTAAGGAACATGGTAAGGATTGCACCTTTGAAACCTTCTATAATTTATTGATCAAGGACTAATAGAGGTTGCTTGAAGAAGGGAAGCTTGGTAATAAGAACCAAGCTCACTTCCTGAAAGAAAAGGGCAATTCAATGTAGAAGGAAAGTGGAAATCAACAAGAGTGTCTCAATCATAAAGCTAAAATAAAGCATGATGGTTCTAAATCAACCATGAAAAAATGAAATAGAAGACTTGTAAATATTGTGGAAAGATAGGACATGTGTAGAAAACTTGTTGGAACAAGAGCAGAAAGTTGGAGAAGAAGGTTAATATGCTTGAAGGGAACGTGTCAACTGAGAAATAGACCAGTCGATATGCTAATAACTTCACCTTTTCAGTGAAAACTCAATCATTGTATGCTCACATTACATAAAATTAATGGGTATTCTATTCTAGTAGCACTCAATATATGGTGAAATATGCTTCTTTGGTTCCTCCCTAGATAATGTTGTTGAGCAAAATATTTACTTAGTACATGATTTTTCTCTTGAAATCGCTGGTCATAGTGATGCACCTTGTTATCATGGAAGACCCTTGAATGTTTATCATGTTCCTTATTTGATTGCAAATATGTTGTTGATTTATCAAATGATTGGGATAGTTAGGTTCATTGTTAAAGAAATGAAGAGAGACAAGTTGATTATAGTCGCAAGAAACCTCAACTCAATTGAATAATTGTATAATTTCTATGAATTGTCCCAATTTGACACTGAACCAAATGTTCTTGTGACATAAACCGATGATCAGAGTTGACTATGGCATGAATGACTCGAACATTTGAATTTTTTAAGTTTGAAGATACTGGAAAGACTAAACACGGTTGCTTGTCTAGCAAAATTTTTCCACTTGATGGATTTTGTAGGGAGTGTGTGCCCGAAAAGTATCATCGGGAACCCTTCAACTCTGGAAAATCATGGCATGTGCAAAAACCATTGGATCTTGTTCACAATGGTCTTTACTGCATAAATAAGTGTTGGAAAGTACAAAGTATATTCTGACCTTTATTGATGATTTTTCAAGATTTAGTTGGGTCTATTTCTTGAAAATAAGAGTCATGTCTTTGAAATTTTCAAGGAATTTAAGGCATTGGTTGAAAATCAATGCAATCGACCTATTAAATATATAATATCAAATAACAGGCTACTATGCACTCCAAACTGACATTGTATGCAAGAAATTGTGCCCTCAGAAAGTTGATGTGCCAACTAATGATCTTGGGGCCCATAAACCTTTTAACGCTTCATCTTCTAGGGTTAGGGTTTTGAACCTATAGAGTTTTTTCTTTATATTAAAATGCCATTCATATAGCATCTTGTGATAGCTTTAGTGAATTATTATTTCCACCTTCTTTCCCTTTAAAAATAGCTACCGTGATTCTGGATAATTTATTTATCAATAAAAATTGGGTTTTCACTATATTACTATACTCTTTAGTATATTTATTTGTATGTTACAATTCCTTTATATATATATGATTATACATATTTATAAATAATATTATATTATATATTTTTAAATTAAATTTAGCATATATTTATTGTTGTTTCTTTAAATAATAATAATCATATATATAAATGTAATTTAGTGTTCTTTATATATCCTTTTATAAAAAATTATTAATTATTATCTTTATTTTGAGAATAATATTTCGATAAAATAATTTGTATAATATTACACCATTTACTTACTAAATTGAACCTTATTAGAGCGAATAACAATCCTCCTATAGTATTCCTCCTAATATAGTATTCCAATTTTATTGTTTAAATATGCAAAACTATTAAATTCAACCAACAATAAATAATATACGTATTAAATACTAAATATTTCATCTACTAAATTAAATTGTTTAAATATGCAAAACCATTAAATTCAATCAATAATAAATAATATACGCATTAAATACTAGATATGTCATGTCATTTACTAAATTAAGCCTCATGAATAACAATCCTCATTCAAATTTTATGGTTTAAATATGCAAAACCATTAAATTCAATGAATAAAATCAATAAAGTAATTGTTTAATGCAATAAATTACAGCACGAAGTATATGAAGTGGCTTAATCATTTTCTTTAGCTGACCATGAAATATATGAAGTGGCTTAACAACTTTACTTATAAGTACAATTTATGCATTCTAATTTACGAATTTGTTAAATTTTTATCTTTCTTCCTCCATGAAAAATATTACATGTTCAAAACTCTCTCTATCACACGTGACTCATGTTCAAAACTCTCTCTTTATATATTTTCCCCTTACCCACAAGAACGTGAAAAAACTATATGAATCCATAATGCTAGTGAACTATCGTGATAGATGGTGGCACCAAATATAGGACCAAGTTATTTGTGTGCAATTTAAATGAAATATTCACTAATGAATTTTCTATATCAAAATAACTAAGTGTTAAATTGTTGTGTTAAATTTGATTTTGTTTTGTAAGAGTTATATATAAATATAAAAAAAATTATTGAGCAATTCTGGGATTATGGCTTTGAATTGTCAATCTCATATGTGGTTATTATTGGTAAAGGTAATTTTTTCTCTGCAAAACACCATACAAAGGTTTAAAAAAAATGGAAATTTTTTGATAAAACTTTTTAATTATAATTTTGTCATTTAAAAATAAAATAAAAAAGAAGAATTATTTTATTTTTCTCTCTCTTTTTTTAATTATATTTTAAATTTTTGCTAATGGTTTGTGTAAATAAAAAGAATACCTTTATTTTTGTATCATAATGTCTTATAAAAAAAGTTTCTAAATTTTTTTAGAAAATCTAGTTTCAATGATTTTGTTTATGTATCTATAATCTTTTTGTCTAAAATATTAGGCTTTACTTTTGTATAATGTTGTTGTCCTCGAGCATGAGAGTGTCTTAAAGGGAAAGTTCTAATAAAAACATTTTTCGTTAAGATTTCTTAATTTAAAAATAAAAGAGTTATTTTCTCTATATCTTGTTTCAATGATTTTGATTCATTTATCTATAGTCTTTATGTTTGAAAAATTAGGTTTTATTTTTGTATCAAAGTGTATTATAAGCAATTTTTTTTTAGGGAATCTTGTTTCAATGATTTTGATTTATGTATCTATATTCCTTATGTTTGAAATTTTAGGCTTTATTTTTGTATAATCATTGTTGTCCTGTAGCATGAGAGTGTTTTATAGTCAACCAAACGTCAATTTCTTGTGCCAAACTTGAGATTTGAATCCTTTTGTGGGAGAACTACATATAGACACAGAACATTCATGAAGTTAGGGATTAGGACTTTGAGTTGTCAAACTCACATGTGGCTATTATTGGTAAAGCTAAGTCTTCACTTGGGTAACACCAAATTAGGCTTTGTTTTTGTTTCAGAATGCCTTATAGGCAAAGTTTTTTAAAATATTTAGGGAAAAAATTGGCTATTTATTGTTGTTCTCGTGCATGAGAGTGTTTATATGAAAGTGTATTAATTTCTTCCTTTGTTTTTTTTTGTGAATGATCCTTATGTATGAAAAGTTAATGATTTTGATTCATGTATTTATAATCCTTATGTCTAAAAATTTATACTTTATTTTTTGTGTAATTATCTATTATGTAAGCCAAGGTAGATCCATCTTAACTCCAGATCTACAAAGGGTAGAGAGGGATCAAATTTTTGGAGGTGCAAACCTTTCCTCAAGTTCAATCTTTAAACCTCATTTTTTAGTGCAAAACTTGAGGAAATGTTTGCAACTTGAGAGATTTGATCCCTCTTGACGCTCGATAAATTTGGAATTAAGATAGATCAAGATTAGTTACCATTCAACTTACTCTTAGATTTTGTTAAATTAAATATATAAATTATTTATCAAAAATCACTTAGGCTTAATAGATCATCTAAATGATTTATATCAAAATTCCGAAAAACTTTGTAACATAAAATAAATTTGATTTCAATTATATATTTTCATTAACCATAAGTATAATCCATTTACAAAATCTCTTTAAAAATTACTATCCATGTGAAAAATATAAACCACTCAAATTTGGATAGAAAAGGAAAATTAGGAATGAAGTTTACATTTAAAAGTTATCACAGTAAAATAAATAAAATCTAACTTTCAATTCCAATTATAGATTAAGACAATAATCATCCATATTATCACCAAGAACACTGCCCTTTCATTGTGAGAGCTTTGCCACTGAGCTTATCAGTGTCCTCGGTGAGGTCGACGAATTCCTTCCCTATCGATCAGCTCACTTGATGGTGCCCACCATTTCCTGGTTTTTCCCGTTTTAGCTACAGAACAAAGGAAGGGTAGAGGCAGTGAAGAAAACAAATAACCAATTGTGGTGAAAAGTAACAGGGCAATGTCTTCAAACCTAGTCGGCTCTGCAGTCTGTGTGAACTAGAAATGAACCGAGAATCAACAATGTCGTTGCGATTTAAGAAAAAAGGTATGCGTCCTAGTGAATTAAAGCAATTAATTCCATTAAATTGCAAGGTTTTGGGTTGGGGAAAAATTTGAATTGGGGGTTTTTTAAGAAAAGCAGTTATGAATTTCAGATTTGGGGAAAATTTTGAATGTACCGTTTTTTAGGTCAATTGTTGTGCAGAATTTTTGGGTTAAATTATAAATATTTCCATTCCAATGGTTTCCCTTTTTGAATAGTTCTGGTTGACTGTTTTGGTTATCATTATTATCTCTTTAGGTCTGTGATTAAAAGACGACCATTACCAGTTATAAATTTTACTAGAGTTTTCCTCAAATATCCCTAAGGATGGGGGTTTAAGATGGTTTTTTCATGCTTTTTAATGATACCATTGTCTCTCTAGACGAAGGTTTATAGAAAACCAAATCCTTTAATCCAGTGGCCGAATGGTTGTGTGCAAATATCCGTTTCTAGTTTCATGCCCCTCTATTACTTAGATTGTTCCTACAGGACCACTGACTTGTATCCTGGGGCGATGGTGGTTTGAATGGAGTAACCTATTCTCCATTTCCCAGCCCTGCAAGTATATAGGCATTAGAATAGGTTTTAGTTGGTGGATTTGCTAAGGTTGATATTGTATTTGTTGTTGCGAATGTCCAAAATCTTAACAATCTTGGCAATGGTTTTCGGGTCGCTTGGTTTTTCCAGGAAGAAGTCCCACCAGATTCCGCTTAATTATTTTTCGAGGGTTTAATTCAAACCATTAATATTATTTTAAAACCCTATACCCATAAGCTGGTTCGAGTAGGAGGTGACGAGTGTCCACAAGCAGCTCCCTAGTACACTTCACCTAACATCTGTCCCAGCTCCATATACGTGTAACTTTAATGTTCTAAGAAAGTTAAGTTATCGAGGAGATTTCCATAGCTGGTGATGGACAGCGGTGTTGACATTATTTTCGAGGGTAAAGTCCAGGTAAGTTTAGCGTGGGATCTGGCGAGTCTGCCTGAAGTCAGAAGGTACTTAAATTCTGTTGTGATATTCCATAGAGTTAGCTCGGGTTATATTCTCACGGGAATGTACCTGGCCTGAAATATTCATGACTGAGTGTCGTAGACTTTCTCGAGGGTGGTGATTCCGAGGACGGTTGGGGTGTAGGTTATGTAGTGATTGCAACCGGTCTTGTAGATAAGACACCTTAGCTTTTCCACGTAGACTGATGGACCCCTTTCAGTCTTACACATCACTTCATGAAGCTTTTATCCAAGCCACTGTGGCGGCTGAGTCATAATGTTGTGCAAACCAAAAAGTGATAAGGAAGGTGGCACACTCTCCTCGACTGAAAACCCTAGAGGATGGACGTGACTTGTGGTTGGAATCCGATTATATGCCACAAAACAATATTGTGGGGAAGAAAGGTGGCAAAAGGAAGGGTGGTAGAAAACAACATTCCATAAAAATTATTGCACCTGCACCTATTTTCTCATTTGGTCACAATGTGCTCCTCGACCGAATTACGAGTCTTCAGAAGAGAGATTTAGTAGGAAGGTGGTATTTTTCTGAAATTGAAGAAGTCGAGATGAGTAGTGGTTGGAAAAGAAGTGGAAAATCCTGCTAGGGTATGTTCCTATGGTAGTGAAGCTCATGGGAGGATGGTATAGTTTCCATTTTTTGAGTGAAGAAGACCTCAGGAAAATTGCAGAAATGCCATGGGCCAAGGACCATGGCTTTTTGGCAATGTAAGCATGGTACGTGGGCTTCAATCCACTGAAGAAAACACCAAATAACAAACTCTTATGTGTCAAACTTCCCGGTCTTCCACTGGAATTCTAGACGAAGGATGTTTTCATTGATATTAGAAATGCCATCAAAAAATTCGTATACAAAGATTCTCGGTGTCTGGGAGCTAGGGATAAGAGGATAGTGATGAGCCCCAGAAATGGGTAATTATATGGGCTCATTTTACCTCTTAATTTGACTTAATCCACCATTATCATTAGTTTATTGTATGTTTGTTATCATATTTATGCTAATAGAGTGAATTGGGTTAGTCATTATGCCAAAAAGTCTAATGTGTGCTTTATGCCAATTTTTGGTCAATTTTGAGACAAAATCAAAGGTTTAATGAGCACTTGGCAGCCAAATTCGTGGAAGAAAAAGGGAGAGGATTTGTAGGAGGGTGTCCCCTTCATTTATGATCCCTTACCTCAAATTCTCCATCAAAAACTCGGAGCACAAAGCCAAGGGGCAGCCAAGCAAGTCAAGTAGGACTGTTGTTATCTTCAGTTCCAGGAAGTCGAGTTCCTTGATTTTAGGAGGACTGTTGGAGGTCCCCATTTGCATAAATAAGAAGGCTTAGGGCCTTAGTTTTGTTAGTCAAATTTTAGTTAGATTTTATCCATTTGACAATCTATTTTCGCACTTTAGTGCAGCCTTGTAATCAACTCATTTTCGAGCTTCTTCTTGCAGACAGTTTGGTGACGTAACTATTATTTTTTTGACCAATGAAGATGAATCCAGATTTGAACCAGTTCTGATCTTTCCTAGGGGGCTGTAGCTCTTGGAATTAGGCCCAGGCCAAGTGCCCAGTACCTCCTTTGTGTACTTTTATGTGTTTTATTGCATTCATAGAATAATTTCTGTTATTTAGGTTAAACCTTGCTTTGTTACTTAGGTTGTTTTTGATGATTAAGATAGTTGTTCTTGCTTCAGGTTGATTTGATAGTTTGGTAACAAAAAAGATCCAGAAAAAGGCTACCAAGCAGTCCTTGATCTCCTTTCTCCCTCCTTGGGACCATGAATTGAGGCCAAGACACTCTTGCTGCGACACAAACACTGTTTTTGCTTTTCAATGCAATTGCTAGTGTTAGATTTTGAGTTGGAAAAGTTGATATCAGTTGTGTTTTCATGCTTAGATATGTATTGCTCAGTTTCCATAGCTTTCTTGCATAACTTCCTGTCCATCAAGTTCTGTTCAACACTTTTATGGTTTCTAGGTCAAAATTAAGTAAAACTTTGTTTTCATAGTTTTTGTTTGGATCAGTTTTGAAAAGAAGTGTGCAGAGCACCTATAAGACACTCCATCCTATCTTTCCTCCATTATACAACCTGCTCCAGACTCTTTATCAAGATTTCGTTCACTCATCTGCCATACTTTCCCAAACTGCCCTAATTTCTACATTCTTGTGCAAAATTGCTTCCTTCACCGTTGGACAAATCCAACCATCTTCTTTACTCCTGACCTTCATTTACAAGGTCCTAGAGCCCTTAACATCTCTATCCATCCTTCATTTCCACTTTCCCACTATTTTTCCACCTTCAACCCTCTAAAATCCACTTTCGGCCTCTTCTTGTAGAACTTCCCGTAGATCCCCTGCAGCCTCCAGTAGAAGTTCATGCGAGTGATTTTTTGAAGTCTAATCGTGGTGGAAATCTCCAGAACGGTGCTAGGGACTCCTTAGGTCCTCTCCACACCTTCCCAACCTCCTGCAAGCGCCCACTCCATTTCCTTTTTCTAATAAACCTCTACACAGTCATAAATAGTTAAAACACAAGCATAATAATTCTACGTAAAATTGCTCAAAAATACAAAAAGATGATTTTTCCATATTTTCCTTCAGAACTAGCTTAAACACATGCATTTTACCTTTTCAATAGTCGATGGCATCCATTTCAGTAGTTTGCATCTCTTTCCTTGCACAAGTAGGGTTAGTCGGTAAAACTAAGGTTTGTTAGGGTTTGCTTTTTCTTTTAGCTTTCACCTTCTTTCTGCAATTAGACTACCTTCTTTTGAGTTAGCTACCTTCCATCACAGTTAAAAGCTTCTTCTGAGAACTCATAGAAGTTAGCTTGATCTCCTAGCGAACTTGTGTCAGCTGATCAAGTGACAACCTGCAGTAAGAGCTAGTACTTGTGCATATAGCACCGTCACTTCCAAGTTTGTTACGAACTATCGGGCTTATAAAAGTAAAGAAGGGAGCCCTAAGAGTTGCAGCATTATTGCTGAAATACTGGAGCTCACCGGATAGCTTTGGTCCCTACAAAAAAAGGCTTCGATGAGACCTTCCCAAACCACATTGAACTAAAGTGGGAAAATATCAATCTCACTCCACGTTTGGATTTCTAGGGAATTCCATTCCGGTGCCTCAACTGTCACCAGACGGGACATCTAATTGCAAATTTCCCTAAAGCAAGAGGAGGTTGGCGGTCATCGAGGGAGCATAAATGGCCTCAACAAAGGATATAGAAGGAAAACAAATCGGAATGCTTTTCTCCTATCCGAGGCTATGACAACAAACAGAATGGAAATACTTCGGGCTCATGTAATTCTAGTCACTCAAACCAGATATTTTCTGAACCTTCTCCCAAGTTCATAAAAAAGACATATGCTTCTATTCCTATTCAAATCCAATCATCATTCCCGTCTTTTGAGCAGTTAGGTTCCCATATAGCAGTTGATTCATCTTTTAGAGAACATCCCCAAATGTTTTCATCTCCAGTATTTCCCAAGATGCCAGTACAATCATTACATAATATGATAGCTATCCCATCTACATCATATGCTACTTACACACAAGCCCATAGTCTTTATTCTCAAGCTACTCAACCAAATTATCCAAAAGATAAAGATAACACTCCTGTTCAAATTTCTCCAATATCCTCACCAATTAATTCTGTTGATAGTGATCTTGATTTTCTCCTACAAAGGAAAACTCTTGACCTAAAGTCGCTTACTATCCATAAGCCGAATGGATCTGGGTCTCCAAAAATTAGCCCTACATCTGCAAGAAATATTACTGTGAGGCGGAAAAACAACAAAGGCAGCAAACATTTTAGAGGTCGTCCTCGTCAAACACATACTACCTTGACAAACTCGCCATCTCTCATAGATATACCTATTTCATCTCCCATCTCTCCCAGGGCACTTAGAGCATGCATGCCCTCCAATAATCTCAAATGAATTCAATTCTATCATTGAATATAAGGGGTTTGGGGACCCATCCAAAATTCCTCACTCTAAGCGATCTTTTCATTTCATCTAAATCTAGCATAATTCTCATCCAAGAATCAATGCATTTTGCAGCCCAAACAATCGACTATTTTAGGAGGATGCTTCCCACATGGTATATCATGGAAACAGATGCCACTATTATATCTGGAGGTCTTGCTATTTTCTAGGACCCAAGGGGGGCAAATTTTAAGGCTTTTTCTTGTTCGGTGGGTATACTCCTAGTAGGCTATATCAGAGGTATCCAGATACGACCACATATTCTTAATGTATATTCTCCTTATAAAAAGAAGGAAGGCTTTTGGAATACTATGGAGGTATCGGGATTCTCAACACACCTTCTCTGATTTTGGCAGGGGATCTTAATTGTACCTTAGGTATAGAAGAACTATGGGGACAATCTAGGGTGATAGACAAAATGGCATAGAAGCTAAGAGAAATTATTCTTGCTCATAACTTAATAGATGTCTTCCCACCCAAAAATGCTCCCACTTGGCATAATGGAAGAAGTGGCAATAAGTATATAGCTAAGAGACTTGATATGTTTCTTGTCCAAGAAGACATGATAGAGAAGATGGGGGATGTTAGATCTATTATTGTTGAAAATTATGTTTCAGACCATCACCCAATTACTTTGCTTTGGAATAGTTTTGATACAAGGTTTGGTTTACCTTTCAAGTTCAATAGAATCTAGCTAGAAGATTCAAATTTTGATTCACTAATCCGATCATTCTGGAAGGAAAGAAGTAATACAGAGGATGGCATTTCCAGTTCTGAAAGATTTATAAATAGGCTTAGGCTCCTTATAGCAAAAGTAAAGCAATGGGAAAGGAAGAAGGAGGAGGAACTGAGAAAGGAATTGGCTACAATCGAGGAGGAATTAAAGATCCTACATAACCAAATGACTATCCATTCTCTTCCTCCCATATTAAAGGAGAAAATACAAGCTTTAGAACTAGGGAAAAAGAAATTTCTTCAAATAAGGGAGATGACCTGGAGATTGAAAAGTAGAGAATTATGGATCAAGGAAGGAGATAAAAATACCAAATTCTTTCACCGTTTTGCCAATCACAAAAGAAAACAAAATAAAATTTGGAAAATAAAGGACGGTAAAGGAAACAGATATAACAAGCAATCGGATATTACATCTCTGGTGGTTCATATTTCAAAAAAGCATATAATAGAGTGGAAGTGGAGGATGTGGATGCTCGGATGTGGGCAGTTGAAGAATATCCCAAAATGTTTTGGCAGGAAGGTCTTATTGTAAAAAAGGTAAAGACATAGCCAGATTCTTTCTCTGGATCACAAATTGAGTGTCATGGTTATCCCTACATGGTTATCCTTACCGGTACCTAGCATTTACCTAAAGAAAATACCTGCTTTGAAATACATAGCCGGATTCTTTCTCTAGCGGTGGTCTATGCTAAATAGTTTAGGGGAATAACGCCTATACCAATCGGGAAATTCAATGACTCTATAATAAATGGCATTCTCTTCCCTCTCTTCCCTTCATTACCGGTAAAGTAAATGACTCTAGGAAAGGACCCTCTCTCTAGTTAGAGTGCTGGCCTACTGAAAGGAGAGAGTGACACATATCAGGAGAAATTTGTAACCATAGAATCGACCCTAATAGAAGTGCATACATTTGTGGAGTTGTACAAGGAGGTTAAGGAGGAAGAACTGGCACGGGCCATTAAATCAATGAAAGGAGACAAAAGCCCGAGTCCAGATGGATGGACAGTTGAATTTTTTGCTCATTTCATAAACATATTTTAGGAAGACCTGCTTCAGATGGTAGAGGAATCTAGGACTAAAGGCTTCATACATCCTTATTTAAACTCCACATACATCTCCCTTATCCCAAAGAAATCAGAGGTGAAACCTTTGCCAATTACCGCCCTATTTCTTTGTGTAATCTAACATATAAGACTATCTCTAAGATAATAGCCAACATATTGAAAGTTTCTTTATCTAAATTCATCTCACTTGAGAAATATGGCTTTTTAAACAATAGAATAATAAATGATGTTGTGGCTATTGCACAGGAATGTATGCACAGTATTAAATAAAAAAAATGAATGCAGCAGTGATGAAGGTAGACTTAAAAAAATCTTATGACTGCTTAGATTGGGGATTCCTAAGAATGGTGTTGTTTAAAGTTGGAGTAAACTCAAATATGACTGAATGGATCATGGGGTGTGTGTCAATAGTTCACTATGAAGTAATAATTAATGGATTCCCATCTAAATATTTTGCTGCTGGTAGAGGACTCAGACAAGGATGTGCATTATCCCCTCTCTTGTTTATCCTGGCGATGGATGGATTAAGTCTAAAAAAAAAAACAGTGTCCAGTGGCGAATTTGAAGCATTGAATATTAGCGGTCATGTCACAGTTTCTCATAGTTTTTTTGTGGATGATATTCTATTGATGGGTATGGTAAGTAGGATTAAATGGTTATCACTCTCATTACTCATAAAGAAGTTTGGGTTAGCCATGAGACTAGTTCAAAATGAACAGAAATCTATTATTCTCTATGGATCATGTTCCCAGGATAATATCTCATTTATTCAGAACTGCTTTGGAGTGAAGGCAGAAAATATAGACAAGGGTATGAAATATTTGGGGTATCGACTAAAGCCAGGCTGCTATAAAAATGCATATTGGATGTGGCTAGTGGAAAGATTTTATCCGAAGATTAAGGGATGGGAACACATATGTTTATCTATGGGAGGACGTATCATCCTCACACAATCAGTGTTGACTCAGCTGGGGATTTATTGGGCACATCTATTTTGTATTCCTCAGATGATTATTAATCTTTTGAATCGAGTAATGACATGCTATATATTTTTGAGCAAACGTCAGGGGTGGCCATGGGATCACCCCTTTCACCTATTGTAGCCAATCTCTTCATGGAAAAGTTTGAAAAGAAGGCTCTTGAAACCTACCCACTAAATCCCAAGTTTTGGATCAGGTTTGTAGACGACACCAGTGTGGATTGGCCCCATGGTGAGGACGAACTTAAAAACTTTTTAAACCATCTCAACAACATTTCCAAGGACATCAAATTCACTATGGAAATTGAAGAGAATAATTGCATCTCTTTCCTGGACATCCTCCTCATTAGAAACAAGGATGGTTATATAGGTCACAAAGTGTTCAGGAAAAAGGCGCATACTAATAACTATCTCCACGTTGATTCCCACCACCACCCAGCCCAAAAAATGGGGGTTCTTCAAACCCTCTTCACTAGAGCCTGTAGAATTTCTGATGAAAGCCACACTGAGGAAGAAATCACTTACTTAAAAAGAGCTTTTTCTAAACTAGGATATCATAAAAAAAGATATCTTCAAAGCCATTTAATAAGCCAAAACGGGAAACAATAAAAACAAAGATAACAATTCCCCAGTCGCTAGCACCTACCTTTCGTATATTCATGGTGTAACTGACAAACTAGCCAAAATCCTCTCAAAAAAGAATATCAAAACCTCATTCAAACCCTGGACAACTATTAGACAAAGAATGAAATTAGTAAAAGACATCCCAGAACATCTCCAGCAAAAAGGTGTTTATATCATCGACTGCATGGAGAACAATATATCAGGGAAACAGGTAGATCAATCAGTATCAGGCTAAAAGAGCATAGCGCAGATATCCATAGGGAAAGAACCCGTTCCTCAGCCTTGGCAGAACATGCAAGTAAAACTAACCACCATATATGCCTTGAAAACACAAAAGTCATTGCAAATGAAAAAGACTATTTCAAGCGAAAAGTTCGAGAAGCTCTTGAGATCATAAAACACCCTCATAACCTCAATAGGGATGGGCGCTTGGAAATTAGTAGGAATTGGACCTCACTCCTCACCCCCAGGGATTAAATTAACCCTCCCTATTCGCCTTGCTCTCCCTTCTTTAGATCTATTCATCTCCTCTCCTAACTAAAAAACTTGACTATCATGCTTATATTAAATTAGAAACTCAACATTAATAATTCATCAACTTCCTAAGTAACTAAGAAACTTGCTAGAATTAAATAAATGAAATAAAAATAAACCAAAATAATCAAAATTATCATAATATTACAATAAGATAAAAAACTTAATACATAAACAAGCAATCAATTACTATTATAATAATTATATACATGTATAATAAATGAAATTATAAGAACTTTAATTTATCCAAAATAAAAATATTAATAAATTATATGAATATTAAGAAGAAAAAAAATCATTCCTAACCATAAAAACTTTTAGGCATTAAATAACAAACATATAAACTTAAGAACACAACATTAATAATACATTAACCTCCTAAGTAACTGGAATCTTGTAGAAATTAAACAAAATTACTATATGTTACAATTAATTAAAACATAATCATTAGGATATATTATTAAATAAAATATAACAAAAAAACTTTCTACACAAATAATTCACTTGAACTTTAATAATCATATTCATGTATAATAAATAAAACTAAAAAGAGGTTTAACAAAATTAAAAAGAGCTTTAATATATTAGGACAGTTATATAAAGAGCTTTAATATATTAGGATAGTTATATCAATATTAAAAAAAGCTTTATCAAAATTAAAAAGAGCTTTAATATATTAGGATCGTTATTAAAATATTAAAAATCTAGTTAATTCAAATCATGAGGCTGGTCGGCTCTCAGACTTTACATCTCAACCTAACCTTATTTATCTCTATTGTCTCTATCCTTTGTAAAACAAGTCCTGATGATGAGTCTTGGTCTAGACTCGAAACGCCGACAAAGAAAAAATGAAAACTGTGGAATATCCGAGTTCAGATTCTAAAAAACCTAACCACAGAAATCTACAATCCATTATGCTATATATGGTCCGGTGCAAGTAGGAACACCAAGTATCATTTAGTGAAGCTAGAAAAGATCACTAGACCCAAAATCTTGGGTGTTTTGGGTATTCTAAACTTAAATTTCTTTGGATGGGCTCTTATTTTGAAATCTTTATGGAGAGGCAGCAACAGTAAAGGTATATGGGGAAAGCTGATCTGATCCAAATACATGAAGAATAAGGAATTTTCCTTCTGGTTCAAACAAGGAGAAATTGGGAAAAAGTGGCTCACAAATTTGGAACAGTTTTAGAAAGGTTAAGAATATACTTTTCCAAAATATCTCGTGGCTTTTTGGATCTAATAGAATTATGTTGGGAAAATATTGCATTGTAGGAGCAGGTGAGGGTTCACCATGGACAGTGGAACTGATACTGCATCTAAATAGAAGAGGCATTTATGTCCTTAGTAAGTTGATCAGTGATTGGAATAGAAACATTCCAATTTGGCACGACTCCTCCCAACTGAATCTTGCTTATCAGTATAAACAAGATTGGCTACAACTTGTTAAAACATTAAAGGAGACAGGGATAAGTTATGACAATAAAGGGGATTGTATTACATGGGCTGGAAAGAAGAAGATTACAGGAGAAATAGAGGTGGCAGACTGTTATCTCAAAATTTGCGTGAAGGAAATTCATAATGTAGAATACTGTTGGTTTCACATTTTTTGGCAAATTAATATTCCAATGAAAATTGTAATCTTCCTTTGGCTAACATGGAAAAACAAGAATCTTACATGGGCAAACTTACAAAAGAAGAACCACCATGGTCCTGGGATATGCTATCTATGTAGGAATAATTCTGAGGACAATGAACACTTATTTTTACACTGCCATAGATCTGTTAAAATTTGGAAACACTTCACCAACAAGAGGCAGATTCCATTCACTCAGTTTAATACAATTGAGGAGTGCTTAAAATGGTGGAGCATTCAGAGTAAAAGCAGGAGATTGCTAGCTTTGATTATTTTATGGGAAATTTGGAAAGATCGAAACCATCTTATTTTTGGTTTCAGTAGATGAGGGGAATACTTAATCTATGAATTCATAGAACAATGGGTGGTATTAGAACAAAATGAAGACACCAAGAAAAAAGAAAAAAAAAAGACAGAGAAGGGGAGAGTTCAGATCATCAACTACTTGGTGGGGTTTTTGGATGGGGAAGCTCAAGGAGGAAGATGTGGGAGTGATTTTTGCTTAAAACTGTCAGAAGAGCAGAAATTCCAGATACACTAGTATGTGGGAGAAGGAACAAGTATGCAGGCAAAAGTTGTTGCTCTATGGGGTTTATTATGGTTTATTAAGTTTTTGGATATCCGTCAAGTACAATTTTTTGTGGATTCCAAATGTTTGGTAGATCATGTTAACGAGAAGAACAATATCCAACAAACTTCCCTACAAGGTTGGCTGAGACGTATAAAAAGCATATGGAGCTCCTTCCAGAATCCATCCATTGAGCACATTAGCAGGGCACATAACAAAACCGCAGATGAATTATCGAAAAAAAGGATTACAAGCCACAAAAGAAGGTATGTATATATGATGAAAACGGGACCATATGAGATAGAAGTAGAAAATCTAAAGGTGGCAGGATAGATCGAGCACACAAAAAGGCAGAACTTCAATGCAGATAAGTCCATATAAAATTACTGTTTCTTTTTGTTTAATGTTTTGTACAAATTTTGCATCTGATTTTGTATAGAAATCATATGAGGAAAGACTACATTATGTAGAATTTTGTAGAATTATTCTACACATCGGCTAGCTTTGATACCATGTAGAATTTTTCTACAAATCAGCTAGCTCTGATACCATGTAGAAAATTCACCACCTGTAGATCACCTGGTAATGCAATGTACTAAAGTAAAACACTTGATCTACTTCTACAAACAATTTAGTGGACGCTTAATCAACCATGAGCAACATCAATAAGAACACATATAACTGATAAGAAGGAATCAATCACACATAACACAGAAGAATTTACCCGGGGAAAGCACCTGCCTAAAACCCCATCTCTGTATTATCATACAAGTGGA
>APFE031357519.1:53420-97178 GCA_000404065.3 Pinus taeda
ATCTAACTGAACTTGACTAAGTTAAACTAAGTCAATTGATCCTCTCAATATAGAACTCATCCTTAATTCCTCAACCAGTGGAGAAAATCAAGGACACATTCCCCAATCAATGGAGAAATTATTGCATGTTCCAACAAAGACTTCAAGTTTGCTTTTCCTTAACTAATTAACTCATGGAGAATTAATTAATTAATATTCAAACTTCTGGTAAGACCAAATTCGAATTTTACTTCCTATTTTAGATCAGGAACTATCTAAAAATAGGAATCCAACTTGAACCGCTAAAAATAGAACTTTTATTTTTAGCACTTCCATTTTTCATTCCCTGTTGCCCAATCCAGCACTGATACCCAAACTGCGATTTTTAACACTTCTATTTTTAGCAATTTCTTGTTGCCAATTTTCAACACATTAAGATTGTGATTTACAAAAAATGCAAATGATCTGAACCACATATTAGTCTTATAGAATCACTATTAGAAATTCTGTGTAAATTGTAAATGTCGCTGAGATCATTAATGTTGTAATTTTTAGATGACAGTTCAGATTGATGTAAGTGGAGTAGTTTCTACCCAATGTAGTCATGTTGTGGATATCTCAAGGTTTATGAGGACGATATGTCCTTCATAAGTATGTACTATTTTAATCATAATATAAAACAAACAGTTTTTTTGCTAAAAGATTTCAAATATCATTAATGTTTTAAAATATTTAACAATAAAAATGATTATAAACCATGCAAATCATCCTTGTGTAATAATATTTTCTTAAAAATAATATGAAAATCAATAATTTGATTTAATGTTAACAAATGTTCTTAATTGTTCAATTTTTTCAAATAAAAAATATTATAAAACAAAATATTACCATTCATCAGAATATTTTATCTCTTAAATTTATTATTCAAACATTTTTTTAATAATTAAGTGTTTCGAATACACTAGCAATTACAAACACTTTATACTCCTTAACCAAATACTAAACCATGAGCACACACCCCACATGATCATATCCAATAAATAAAAACATTATAGCAAGGTTTCAATCGAGTCTTTAGTTTAATTAGTTTAAAATCCAGAAGAAAAAAAATGGTACAAATATAATCAATCCATTAATATTTCACAATAAGGTTCCAGAAAAGGAAAAACTCAATTCACATGAAACATGAAGTTAATATCTCTCAAGATATACCATTATATACCATCAGTTCTATCATGTAAGATTTTAAGCCCTCAACAAATTGATGAATAGTGCATTGATTAAAACATATAAATCTGTTTAAACCCTTTGACCAACCATCAATAATTTATGTTTTCAATCCCTAAGTGGTTAGGTTCTAATTTAACATTATTTGATTATTGGAACAGATTGGAGTGCAAATCAGTTATCACAACTCTAGAAATGAGAAGTATATGCCACATGTAATGAGATTAAGAAACCAATTATTGAATTATACAAATCATTCCACCACATTTGTGATTGAGTTTGGTGTTCTCCCGGGCATGATATTAAAGCCATACAAAAATGAAATATTAAAACATTGTAATTAACTCAAATATATAAATCAGTTTTAAAATGAAATTAAAATAAAGATATTTTAACTGAAAGTTTAAATTGGAAGTTGAATGTGGAAGTACTGGCTGAATGGAAATTGGATAAATAACCTAATTCGAAAAACTAAAATCTTAGGAAAACTCTATATTAGCTATAAAACAAAAAATTAAAAAAGCTCAATTAATTTGAGGGTGTCTAAAAAAATTGAGATGATTAAAAAAAACTAAAACAAAAATTTAAAAGAGTTAAATTAATTTGAGATGACTAAAAAATTGAGATGATTAAAAAAGAAAAGCAAACTGATTGTTATTATTAGGGAGTTTGCACGATATTTTGAGTTGTTTTTTTCTTTACTTTCAATTTTGAAGGCCTTATATATTTTTGGAGAATTTTTGGTGAACATTAAGCTAGGAAATTTGAACTATGCAAGATTTATAAGTAGACTAAACTATTCGTAGATTCCACCTAAATATCATAAACTTAGAAATTTAAATATAAATCTAGTGTAAGGAGTTAAAACCCCTAGATATGCAACCCCACTTTAGCTTTGAAAATGCATAAACAAATAAGATAGACACATGTCATATCTCACTTGAATTATTTACTTTGCAATAGCTCCTCCTTCCATGTCTCTTATATGATAAGCTCCTCTAAAATTATCCTAGAACAACTTACTTTAAAAGGTAGAGAACAAACTACACCAAATATTGAACCAAATGTGTCTTCCAATTTGTTCCAACCATGAAAAAGTGAGGGAAGCTCCATTCTTATATAGATAAGGTGCCCCTAATACAATGTAATGAGAATCATGAGCTTAGAGTGATACGATTTGTTTATACCATGTGTTAAGATGAAACCTTGTGCCTAAAACCATGTTCCCAAGTGAAACAATTGGAAAATACCATAGGTGGTTACAACAAGCCCTGAAAAGTAGGGTTCCTTTCATAGAATGTGCAATTGTTAACTAATTTCCAATTGGTTGGTCCATGAGAGAGCCTAAACAAGTGGGCTCTTCTAAAATTAGCTAACAACCTCCTATAACATATGTGGAGTCAAAGAAGGCCCAAGAATAAGGAAAACCCCTAACTAATCCCACTAACCATGCAATAAATCAGTTCCACATGTAGATAGAGAAATAATATTAAAGAGCACACTTTTAGAAGGCTCTAGGATGAGTTCTATGAGAGCGAAAGTTCCCTTCTAGAAGTATTCCCATGTGCCAAGTAGATACACCTCCAAGTGGATCATGCATGCTCAATTTGCTCATAAATGTACGAATTGTTGATGTGGTGTTAACGGTGCTGGACCCGCCAACATGTAAGGGGATCTCCCCGGTAAGAAGTCCCAATTAGATCTCAGACTGTTTGTTGTAGGAGTTCCAACAATGGGTCATATAACAATGCCTTGACCACAATTTCGCACAAAGGCAAGTAAGATAACTCTATTGGTAGCAAGGGTGTGACCACTGCAGTGAGTCAAGGAAGGTGCATAAGAGGTTCTAACACTAGTGGGTTGGGATGAGTGCGCCCCTTGGAAACCTGTAATAGTACTTGGATGGGAAGGGAACACACGAGCGAAAGTGCATCACAAGCTGGAAAGCAAGTCAGTTGGCAATCCAAAGTGATGGTCAAAACCAATCAACGCATTTCAGAAAGATGCATACATTCCAATATGGAATAGTCCATACATGCGTGCGTAAGAAAGCAAATACATATGTCATTTAGAGAAAACAAGACAACTGGAATACAATACAATATATGCATGAAACGTGCTAGCTCTTATTATATAAAGAAGTGTATGTTCCAATCATACAATACATCCATGTAAACCCGCTAGCTCCAATAGTGGAACATTACAGCCACATTCGCTTGCTCCTCCAAAGAGATGAACTAGCTTCGTGCAGTGGAGAAGCCAAGGCACGTTACAATATTGTCCAATCTCTCTCCAAGATAGTCTTATCAGAAGCTAATTGGCTGACCAAAAGCCTCTACAATGAGTTATGAGGTTATGGCCTTCTTAGGTGCGGTTGAACCCAAAACACACTGATGTATAGTGTCTGTGCTGGTGGTCATGTGCACCAACTTGCCGAAGTACATGTTCAGCTCTAATTGGACTTGCTTCTTGTCTTCGCTTTGGTGGGTGTGCTGAATGGGTGGGATTGCATGCGCGCGCACAATGACATGCATGTTACTGAATCCCTTGCATGCGATCATCAACACTTCTCACCATGTCTGCTCTGTGCCAGTTGCTGGGATAGATCTAAAACTTGTACAGGCGCAGTTTCATCCTTGAGTGCATGTTGCACCCACTGTTGTTCCTGTTCCTGCTATAACTCATTCGTTTGTCTGTGAAGCTTCATGTTCTTCCTTGAGTTGTTGCTTCAGCACATGCAACTCCTTCTTTGTTCCATTCTCTGTCTTCTCGCGAGCTTCATGTCACATCGTCACCTCATAACCTGAGTCTCCAAAGTTGCTTTCATCATCATTGGATCTGCTTGAGCTTGCAACTTTGTTCCGCCTCTGTGTTGTCAACAACCTTCCTCTTGCATTCGTTGCATTCGTTCCATTCATTGCATTCATTGAACTCATTGCATTTGGTATGCTACCTTCAACTGCTATTCATGATTCTTCTTATTGTGATGTTGCTTTTGTCATATCTTGATACCCTTGTCTATGAACAACTTGATATCTTCATGAGTAGGCAATCTCATAGACACTTGATCGACTGCATCTCCCGGTGTGCTCTAAACGATGTCTTTGACTCTTCTCTCTTGGAAACCATTGTACCTACACTGCTGAGAGGCAAATGAACACCTGCAACACCTAGAGACATGACAACACTCATGGAAAGCAATTTGTCAATTGAAAACCAAAATGAACTTGAGAACTGACTTGTAACATACCTGTGTGACTGATCATGAAGGTTGCACAATTTCATCTGGGAGATCAGGAGACTGACTTCCAAGACTATGCAAGGAAAAGTTTGGGCTTCTGGGAGACTGACTGACTGTTAGAACTGCATAATGCATAGTCCAGTCTGGTTTTTGACTACTGGAATTGCGTAGTGCGCAATCTCAGCTGGAAATGGTTGCAGGCTCAGTGACGACATTGAGCAATTTTCTAGGCCAACAATCACTGTCTTTCAGAAATGCGCAAAATATTCCTGGAGGACAGTCACTGGGCAAAAATGCAGATTTCATGAGAGGAATACTGAGGCTTCCCTCTCTGGATTGTGCAATGTTGTCTTGGTGAGGCTCTTGGTGATGCAAATTCTGGGCCAAGACTACCCAGATTCGCCGACGGGAAACTGAATGCGAATCTGAGTGTGGATGCATGGTGATACTAAGTGTAAATATAAGTGAATGATCATGCATGCAAATGGTGAATGAAAGATTCAGAAAATAGAACAGCATGGATGTGGGTGAGGTGAGTCATCGAATCAGCGACTATCCATGAAAAACAGTTTCATACATGCGACAATAGTGAGATGTTGACGAAAACTGAAACATTGCTAGTACAAGCTAGTATGTATCAAAATGACAACAAGCGTTCACTGAAATCAAGCAGATAGTGTCCATACAAAGCAAAACACAAAAAGCGTCATAAATGCAACACAAGTCATGGAAAGCGAGGTGACCCCAAAACAACTGAGCTGAGTGTGCCGACAACTCCTAGATGTGATGTGGGATGTCATAGATGCAAGGTTGATGTAAGGAATGAGCTTGCGACATCCGATTGATGACTTTTGATAACATCGAGGTTGTGACGCGCATGCCACAAATCTAGGGAAATCGATACTTGGTGGGAGGTTTTTGAAATGATCCTTGCATGTAACCTCCAATTGTTAAAAATAGATCTTTGAAATAAGGGATGCCTTTACATGCTGCCTTGGGAGAAGAAACCCATGCATGCAAGTTAGTTTTGCTCAGTCCCGGAGGGAACTGGTTAACTCAGCTGCACATGCAAGAGACTGCTTGACAGCTGGGAGAAAATGCGCATTTCTGGTTGGGAGCTGGGTTGGCTGCCCAGGAGATTTACGCAATTTCTGGGCAGAGCAGCGAACTGCTGCCCAAATTTGCGCAAATTTTGGGTTGAGCAGCTCTGCTAGGGAAAATTGCGCAATTTTCATTGTGAGTGTTGACTGTCAGAATTGCACAAATCTAGAGCCCAGCAGGCTGCTAGTCAAGATTGCGCAATTTCTGGAGGGAAGGCTGGTTGCCCTCCAAAATTACACAATTTCTTGGGGGAGCTTCTCAGCCTGCAGCTGGGCTAAGTCTGAGTGAACAGCCTGTGAGGGGAATGCATCAAGCTACGATCGACAGGCTGCCTTTGTGCAAGAAAAACATTGAAGCTTGTGTACTTGACGAAGCAAGACATGATGTTATGAAGTTTGGAAGGGAGGCTCCAAAACGAAGCTAAGGAAAAATTTTGGAGGGTGGTTGTAGCCGCTACAACATGTGGACACCTCTATGATGATGTGGCATACATATCATTTCTCAATATGTTGTCACAAATCATAATGTAGTGACATGGATCCCAATAAAAGTGGCACCTATCCTAATATAAGTAGATATTATGAATATAGGTATATGGATCCTAATGCAAGAACACAAATCCTAAGGGCATGCCACAAATTTCAAGGCATAGTGCATGAATCCTAATGTGAGTTCCCACCCATAATGATGAGCCATAATTCAAAACAAGTGATTAGGAAATGCTCATTAAGCAACCTCTTCTAACAACATCATAGCATAATTTACTTTTATAAACAACCAAAGATTACCATGGAAGAACAACTTAATCCCTATTACATGTCAATTCCTATGACAAAAAATGCTTCCTAGGTCATTTGGTTAGAGATAGGTAAAATGATGAATAGATTATGGAAAAATGAAACGAGACCTTATGTTCCGACCCTCAAATTCATGTATGATGATGTGAAAGGTCTTTAAATTGATCCAACTATCTATTTAGAGATAGAAATCTTCGTTACTTGTTCATGTCAACATTTAAAAGACAAATTTTCTTGGAGTCACCATGTGGACACTTTATTTATTACCACTTGTCGTATTTTTCTTAGTCATTTTCTTTAGATATGCATTTTTAACATAAGAATTTGGGGTTGATCCCTTTTAATGAGGTGCCATAGTTCAAGCTTCATTATTTTTTTCATTTTTTTAACTTCCCACTCTTCAACTCTAACTCTTTTTTGGCTTTATTTGAATTTATATTTTCCATGGGAAATATATTTATATTCCATGTGAGAAATGTACAATTTTTTATCCTCGAGGGGCTACTCAAACTCAACAACAAGGCTTGAAGCCATTACAACAAAGCTCATCATGTCACCTACAGGAATTGAAGTTGGGTGGGGAGGATAATAATCATACCTCCTAAACACCTAAGATAAAACCAATTGACCAGATTTATTTGATTATGGCTTAAATGTTCTTTAATTTATGCATCTAGACCTTGTTGGGTAATGTTATGAAACCATCTAATAAAATAGAAGAAAATGTAGATAAACTACTTGAGAATTAGCCTCTTCGAGGGGGCAACCTCCTTTACATCAAATAAATGAAAAATTATTGGATGATACAAATGAAAACACCTCATTTCTATATATAGGATTCTAAGGAGTCACAACATAATCACACCCTACATAACAAAAATAATGTAAGGGCATAACAATAACAATAGTGGGCTTATATGGGGCACAATAATAACAATATGGGGACTACATGGGCACAACAATAACAATAAAGAGGCTACACTAACAATAACAATAAGAGGCTACACTAACAATAACAATAAGGGGATACACTAGTATTATAGGGATCTAACATGCCCCTCTCCTTCAAAAAAGTGTTTTCCTCAACACTTGAGTAGTTATGGATTCTTCTATATAAAATTAACATCCTCCCATGTGGAATCTTCAGTCAGAGTTCTTCCACTTGATGAGATACCCTAAAATTGACCGATTACATAACTGTCAGGTTCTTGTTTTCGTGATTGCTTCAAGTTCCAATATGATTTTTCCTTCCTCATCAAGTTTTGGAAATATTGTTTGAACTGGGAGCTTGTCACCTATAGCCTTTTTTAAGCATGAAACATGGAAAACTAGGTGCACTCGAGAAGATGTAGGAAGCTCCAATTTGTATTCCATTTTGCAACACCTTGTAAGGACCATAGTACTTTGGTGATAATTTATTATCCTTCTTAGCTTGGTTAAGGTACATTTGTTTGTATGGTTGTAGCTATAAAAATACCAATCGCCTACATCAAACCTTCTCTTGCTGCGATGTTGATATGCATGTTGTTTCATTTGATTTTGTGCCAAAGTGAGGTTATCCTTTAAGAATTGGAGAAAATTTTGTTGATGCTCAATGTGATCTTCCACTCCTTGAACCTTATGGTTTTCTCTTAAAGATGATGTGATGGACGATAGATGATATCCATAAAGTTCCATAAATGGGGTCATTTTCGCTGTAGTATGGAAGGAAGTGTTATATCACCATTCAACTAGAGGTAACCACTTGACCCGTTGTGTTTGTTTATCATATACAAAGAAACGAAGATATCATTCCAAACATTTGTTCACTATCTCAATTTTGCCATAAGATTAAGGATGATAAGATGATGTATGAGCTAATTGAGTACCTAGAAAAGAAAATAATTTTGTCCAAAATTTTCCAGTGAAAATGGGATCTCTGTTGCTTACAATAATCTTTGGGTTTCCATGTAGCTCTTGAATTGTTTCCATAAATGCAATAGAAAATGTACTGGATTTAAATGAATGAGATAACGCACAAAATTGTGCATACTTGGTAATTATATAACCTATGACGATGATGACACTCTTTCCTTTGGACTTGGGAAAACCTGTGATAAAATCCATTGGGACTTCCTCCCAATGTTGACTTGGAATGGCTAAAGGTTGTATTAGACCTGAGGTCTTAATTGTCTCAACTTTATTTTGTTGGCAAATCAAACATTTTTCCACAAAATTTTGAATATTAGATTTAAGGCCATCACAAAAATATTCCTTCTTGACCCTATGGTAAGCTTTTAAAAATCCCGAGTGTTCTCTTAAGGGAGAGGTGTGGAATTCCAAAAGAATATTTTGTTTGAATTGAGAATTCTTACAAAGATATAAAAGATCTTCATACCATAATGAATCATTTTTCCAGCTAAATGTATCATATGTACTGGGATGTTGTTGCAACTTTTGAATGAGTGTCCACACTTGTTCGCCATTCTTCCATTCATATCTTTCTTCAGTTATCCAATCTGATTGGATAATAGAAATGGCACAAAGAAATGCTTCCACATCCTCCATCTTCTTGAGAGTGCATCTGCAACAACATTTGCTTCATTTTTGATATGATGTTCAAATTCATAACCCAACATCTTTGTGACCCATTTTTTGCTGCTCTTCTGAAGATAATATTTGTTCCAAAAATTATTTAAGACTATCATGATCTGTTTTTACCTTGAAGTGTCTTCCCATTAGGTAAGGTCACCATTGGCTTAGTGCATGTAGTATTTCCAACGTGTCCTTCTCATAAATAGGTTTGTGTAAATACTTTCCTTTGATTGGACAACTTTCAAAAGCAATGGGTCTTCCTTCTTGCATTAAAAAAAATACTAATTCCATTTCCTGAAGCATCACTTTCCAAAATAAAGGTTTTTGTGAAGTCTGGCATGGCTAAGACCGGTGCTTGGAAAATTGCCTTTTTAAGATGTTCAAAGGCCTTTGTTGCTTCTGGAGTCCAAGAAAATGCATATTTCTTCAGTAATGTTGTTAGAGGAGATGTTATTCTCCCATAATTCTTAACAAACATTCAATAATACCTTGTCAACCCAAGAAATATACTAAGATTCTTTATCATTGTGGGGATTTTCCATTCCTTAATGGCTTTAATTTTGTTAGGGTCTACCTTAACACCCTCATGAGATACAATATGACCCAGATATTCCACCTCTTGTACTCCAAAGAAACATTTGGAGGTTTTTGCATATAATTGTTTCTCCTCCAATAGTTTGAGCACCTTGTCAACATGTTGAACATTATCTTTCCAAGACTTGTTGTAGATTAGTTTATCATCAAAAAATACTAACACAAATTTTCTAAGGAAGGGTTTGAAAATATAATTCATCAAACCTTGAAATGTAGAAGGTGCATTGGTAAGTCCAAAAGGCATGACCAAAAATTTATAATGACCCTCATTAGTTCTAAATGATGTTTTTAGAATGTCTTTAGTCTTCATTCTAATTTGATGATATCTCGAACAAAGATCCAACTTGGTGAAGTAAATTTCTCTATGTAATTCATCTAACAATTCATCCATTACAGGAATGGGAAATTAATATTTAATAGTGAGCTTGTTGAGCTCCCTATAATCCAGAAACATGTGCCATGATCCATCCTTCTTGTGCACCAATACTACTAGAGTAGAGAAAGAACTTTGACTAGGTTGAATTATAGTGGCCTCTAGCATTTCTACAACCATATGTTCAATTTCACTCTTTTGGGCATAGGGATATCTGTAATGCTTGATGTTTGGAGGAACACTTCCTAGAATCAAATGAATAGCATGATCATGATCACAAAGAGGTGGGATGCCTTTGTGAGTCTTAAATACATTGGAATGATTGTCCAAGTCTTTTTGGAGATCTGGACAAATATATGATTTCAATGTTTGAACCTCTAGTGAGCATAATTGTGCAATTCTGCCCCATTGTTCTTTATTTAGAAGCTTCTTCATGCCATTAGAGCTTATTATCTTTCATGTTACCCCTTAATTCAACTTCTTTTCCTTCCAAAAAGAAAATTAAAAGTTATCGTACCCAAAGATTGTGACCATTGGACTCCTAGTACACCATCAACACCACCCATTGGAATGGATAGCATTGGACTATTCAATACATATTCCCCCATGGTTAGGTCGATATTATGGAACTTTCTAGAGAAATTTATAGTTCCTCCATTTGCAACCATCAGTTGACACTCTGGTGCTGGATATAGAAATCAATTCAATTCCTTGGCTATCTTATAATGAATAAAATTATGGGTACTACCTAAATCAATTAGCACAATTAAATTTTTCTTCTTGATATGTCCTTCTATCATGAGAGTTTGAGGAGTGGTAATTCCTTCCAATGTATTACAAGATATGGTTGGATTCATTTCTTCTTTCTCTAGGGTTGGTTCATGGTGTATATCCTCTTCTTTTGACGTTTCTTGTTCCTTTTCTTCCTCCTCTTCACAATCTATGTAAAATAATTTATTCTCAGCACACTTATGACCTTTAGTGTATTTTCGATCACAACTGTAACAAATCACTTTTGCTATTTTTTCTTTCAATTGTTTTTGTGCCAACCTTGTAGGTTGTGGAAGGCTAGGAGCAACAACACTTCCATCTTTATAGTTGTGCATAATAGACTTCTCTATTACAATAATTTTGCTTTCAACTTTTCTTTCCACCCTGAATGTCTTCTCCAATGAATCATGTTCCCAAATGTGAACCTCATGTTGGCTATTATCCTTTAAAGTCCCTATTAAGGCATCAATCCTATGCTCCTCTGGAATATCATTTACCCTTATATTCAATTTTTGGACGTCCTCAATGTGCTCTACGATTGAAACCTTTTGTTTGAGATTTATCAATTAGCTAAATAAGGTGTTTCTCTTTGTATCCTCATAATGTGCTATCATTTCCTCAATAAAAATTGACCAAGTGACAAGTGGTTTACCAGAGAAAATCCATTGATGCCATAGGGTTCTAAATATAAAGATGCAATGTGTACCTTTTGTGTGCGTTGCACATTATGGAGATCAAAATATTGCTCCATCTGTAGTATCCATGTCACCGGATCCTTTCCATCAAACTTCCTCATATCTACTGTTGGAATATGGTGGGTCTTCAATCCAAAGTTAGAGTCTCTGAAATCATGATTAACATTCATTTTATTCTCATCATGAGTTTCATAAAATACCTTTTTGCCATAATTAGGAAGCATTTCTTGTAGAAAATTTGTCAAACCTTCCTTCAAACCTTTCATCTTAGCCTCCATGTCTACTTTTAATCCATCCTTAAAACCTTCCATGTTTGTTTTTAATCCATCCTTCAAACCTTCCACGTCCACTTTTAGTTCATCTTTGGTTGCTCTTAGTTCATCTTTGGTATGTTAGGTCCCTATAATACTAGTGTAGACCCTTATTGTTATTGTTAGTGTAGCCCCTTTATTGTTATTGTTGTGCCCATCTAGTCCACATATTGTTATCATTGTGCCCAAAGAAGCCTACTATTGTTGAAATTTTTTGCACCTGGTCCCGTAATTTTGATATATCATGTTGTAATTCTTCCTCTTCATGCGTCATAGTAGAGCTTTCTGAGTGATTCATGGGTGTAGAGTTATTTTTTTTTGGGAGACATTTTAGAACCCAATACTAATATCTATGCTTCAATATGCCCTTGGAATCACTTCAAACTGATTTTCCAAACAAAAGTTATGTAAAATATAAAACAAATACACACATTTTTCTTAATTTTTAGGAGCTCGATATTCAATATGTTGTATATTTATAGTTTCGGATCTCCATGGTGTTACCACTCAGGTTTTCCCTAGGCTCCTGAAGGGATACGGCCGAGGTAACCACAAACCAGTCTTTGGATTGCAGGTTCTAGCCCACCTGCAATTAGAGAGGGCTCTCTCTTTCGGATATAGCTTTGTTGATGCTGATTTTAGGCTATTTATTGGGTTCAGGGGTTTTGTTTGTGTTTGGGTGGAAGAAGGTTTGGGTGTAGGATGGATGCTTTCAAGTAAAGAGGCAAGGCATAGTGTGATAAGTTTCAAACCATTGGACGTGGAGTCATGGAGTGGGACTGCTGGTGCGTTTTCTTGGTCACAAGAGGAAGGAGGAGCAAGGTAGATGTTCATGAAACAATATTCAAACTGAATGGAAATGGATTGAGGGCTAAGGAATGAGAGGCAACAAAGAATCTCTCAATCGGTTTAACAGAGAGAAGATGAACAAGCCATATTTAGGAGCAGCTAAGAATTCCTAAATAACAGTCATCCATATGTGAAATAGAGCAAATATGAGCCATAAGGAATCCATATTTATGCCTAAATCAAGAGGAAAACATTAAGAAACCACAGAAACTGAGCATAGAGTGCAACTAAGCAAATTCTAAACCAGACTTTCGTTCTGTGACTTGAGCATATGTGAAATTGAAATAACAAAGGTGAGGAGCACTTATTGATTCATAAAGCAGCACAAGAATTCCATCATTCACTCTTCAAGAACCATTAGCAACGCATTAGACAGTACATTCTCCAAGCTTTTAGCAATCTTTGATTATAGAAAATATCAGATATACAGTGCGAGTCTCTCTTGGAGTAAATCAAACAACCAACCAACCAACCACCACCCTCTTCCCCTCTATTCAGGGCTGTATATATAGGGTAAATATCCAAAAATATTTATTACAGCCGACCTCAACAGGTTTGCGGAAAAAAGCTTTTTAAATCTAAACTTGTGCTGAAATTAAATGCAAGTAAATATCTATTTAGCTGCGCCAGAAGCAGCCGGATCAAAATGAGTTAACATGGTGTCCTTGGTGGCTCGATGCAGTGTTTCTGTAATAACTGTGCTTTGATCTTTGGTCCATTGATCTTATGTTAGTCTTAATGTGTAGTCATTGTGATGATGAGCTTTGAGTGGTTCCTTAACTGCTTCTTGACTTTTAAGGATTTCTTTTAATGTTTTATTCGCCTCGAGCCCTGAGAAAATCTTCACTGATACACTTCGCCGCAACACTGATACTCTTTAACACTTGAATCGGGACTCTCTCTCTGTGCTGATCCTCTTTAAACTACTAATTTGCCCCTTTTCTGCCCTTCCGCGGCAAAAACAACTGCTAAAAAAAAATATTCCCCACTTTGGCCTATTTCTCGTAGCGATGCGCGATTAGCGCTAAGCGTGCATCGAAAACTGCCTTAGAATTTGAATCCGGGCCTCCTAAGATGCTTTTTCACGCTTGCACGCCCTTCTTTGGCGAGTGACGTCAGCATGACATCAGCGGTGGGTCCTGGTACGGTGGATGATGTCAGCGGGGTGACGTGGCAGGGCGTTGGATGGTGCGGTGCCTTATATGTTTTTGCGATGCGATAGCGATAACTGAAATGCTGCGATTTGCGATGAATTTGTAGTGAAACATGTCTTAATGATAAATCATGTTTTTTAAACGAAATATATGAATAAATGGAGGCATGTGGCAAGGAAGTATTTGTGATGCGATATGCTCTCTTGATGTGATGGCAATGTCGCATCGGAGCAAAAGGAAGCGGCATGCATTTCGGGAATATGACTCTTGCGACCACCGATTGCCAACTTGTGATATCGCATCGGCTAAAGGGGAAGGGGCATATATATGTGGCATATAGTATTGCGATACGCCAATTGCGAAATGGCATCGACAGAGCATCCATGGGGGAGGACAAAAAAATGAGCAACATTAGCCTTGAGACCTCCGACTGCGATATCGCGTTGGAGGGGGTCCAAAAGGATCGGAAGAATGTTAACGCAGTCCGCAAGAGTTATTGCAATTGGAAGAAGGATATATATGATTTTGAAGAGTATTTGAGGCCTCAGAAGGGGTCCGATAACCTAAAAAAGAGGAATTTCATGCTTTGGAAGGAGTCCATTGCATTGGAAGATGGTTTTAAAGGGGCAAAATGAGGGTTCTTGCTATGTTTCAGGCAAACTTAGCAATTCCCAAGTGTACTTATGGTTATTTTTCAACCAAGGGGAGGGGAGAAGTATGTAGGGGAGTTATTTAACATAGTTTTAATAGGGGAAGGGGAACTAGATAGGGAGTTACATAGTAGAGTTAGAAATTAATATGAATTGTGATAAGAAAGCGCTAAGTTTAGAGATCTTAGGCGTAAGGAGGAATGAGACTCCTGGAGGAAGTATGAACATTCCTTGAGTAAAGCAGATCTTTACCAAGGCAACTGATATGGAGAATGATGAGACTGAGAGATGTCAAGCAGATCTTGACCTCTTTAGGGGAAGTTAGTGAGTGATTTGGGGAAGAGGAAAAAGGGGGAAATTAGACATGCCTCGCTTGAAGTCCTTCAAATGGAAAATTGCCTCAGACTTATGATTTGAATAAATATAACACATTGAAAACACAAAACTGATTACAATCATTGAATTTGCAACCACAAAACTACCTACCTGGCCTACTTACCTAGCATTTTTTCTTCTTTTGGTTTGGGTACACTTGAACTAGCAAACCCAGCTTTTCATTTTTTTCTTCTTGTTGTCCTCCTATCTACATCTACACTTATTTCATCTAGGGGCTCAGATTAAGCTGTTGAGCGCCCTTATTTCTCTACCTATCTACAAATCTGCCAAGATTAAGCTGTTTGGACAAATAATGATTCTCTATATTCTACAACAGGAAATTGAAACCTAGGGAGGCCAAGATTAAGCTGTTTGGCCTTCCCTTAACTGAAAACTTCGTCAAAAATGGATTAGCTCATCAGAATGGAACAAAGCAGTGGCATTTAGACTGGCGCACTCTCGTAACCTCTTCTAGGGAAAATGGAACAAATATGGAGCATTGCAGGATGCAAAGAACGACGTATTTGGCATGTAAAAATGCCGATCATGAAAGATGAATACCTGCTGCAGCAGGAGGCTAACAGTGGCTCCACTTGGGGATGGATTTTCCTCGTGAAAAGCCAAGAACAACAGGCCAGACTGCCTTGATCTTCTATTGTTGTTGTGGACTAGGAACACTTCTTTCTGCTAACTGTTAAATGATTGAAACTTTGGAAAAAGAACAACACTTGCCCCCGATTGAATTACTGTGAACTATATAGCATCGCCTGCTTTCTTCTGCGTGCTTAATATTGTGTACAATGTTACCTGAGCACTGCCCTTTGGAATAGTCTCAATACATGGATCAAAACTGAGGCATTTTGCTTTAACGCTGTCTTGGAGAAGGTTGCTGATGTAAAACCAAAAATGTTCCTCCCTTTTGATGCTATTGACCAAAGTTGTGGAAGCCTGATTGCAGCATTTTTAATGGATTTCGCTATGATATACAGCAATGCTCTTATTTTGTTCTGATTGCTCTAAGTATCCAAAACTGCCCTGAGTGCCGATCTCCAATGTGTTTCAAAACAAAGAATCAACAAGAGCATTCCCTTTTGCTGGCTGGCAGGTGATTGAAGTTTAAAATTTTGGACACAACCTCCTTTTAACATGAATCGTTGTAAAATACAACGCTATCCCTTAATCCCTTGAGTGCTTTCAAATATATCTCAATTGGTCCTAAGCATCCTTCTGTATTTTTATTGCTCCTTTCACTCAACATTTCGCTGCACCCTTATGCAGAAACCAATGCAAAATACAGAGCCTTTTGAAATGGATGATTTGCACGGGCTATGCCTTATAAACTTTGCTGCGTTGTTCTCCTGAGAATGATGTTGTGACTGATCACTAAAATAGAGGACTGCCTTCGCTCTGTCTCCATAACTTCGCTGCTCGGTTCCAAGCAATCGGATTGCTTATACAAACATAAAAAGGACATCGCTGACATATATACAAACATCAATATACAAATATATACACAAGGGCATTGTATCCCTTTAAAATGGATCTCGATAATGTTTCAACATTCGTCCATTTACAGGGTCGTCTTCCACTGTGTTGTTATCCATAGATTTGAGAAAATATGTGTTATTGCCTTGCACAGCGCTGATAATAAATGGGCCTCTCCATAGAAAATCGAACTTGGCATGCTTTCCCTTGTCTTCTCTTCGTGATTCCCATCTTAGAACTTTGTCACCAATGTAGAAATCCTCAGCCTTGGTCCTTTTGTCAAATGCTTTCTTCAGCCTCTCTTGCACAATTTGAGCTATGTCATACACTTGCTCTCTAGTTTGTTTAAGATGAATGGTCTGATTAATCCTTCGTTGAATATCATTTGGTTCAGCCTGAATCTCCTGTAACAGCTTGATAGTAGGGATGCCCAAGGATGAAGGAAATGTGGCTTCCATGCCATATACTAGCTCATAAGGGCTCATCCCAATGGATCTCTTGGTTGAAAGTCTGTCTTCCCATAGGGCATTTGTGAGTGTTCTATGCCAGTTCTTTTTTTTTTCTTCTAGTACTTTCTTGATAATATTGATCAGACTTTTGTTGGATGATTCAGCCAAGCCATTACCTTGAGGGTAATAGGCTGTAGAGTGGCCCAAGGTAATATGAAATTTATGGCAACAATTGATCATTTTTTTGGATTTGAAGGCAGCAGCGTTGTCAGTGATGATTTTCTCAGGGCAGCCAAATCTGGAAAGGATAGTACACTCAAGGAATTGGATAATGGTGGAGTCATTAGCTTGCCTACATGGGATGGCTTCAATCCACTTGGTGAAATAATCGGTGGCTGTTAAAATCCACTTGTGCTGGCCTGAGGACGAGAGATGGATTTCTCCAATGAAGTCAAGACCCCATTGTTGAAAAGGCTTTTCAGTTGAGATGGGCTTAAGGGGTAAAGGCAATAGCTTTCTTTTTCCTTCAAAGATTTGGCATTGGTGACATGAAACAACAAATTTCTTGACATCTGCAAATAGAGAGGGCCAATAGTAACCAGCCCTTAAAATCTTGTCAGCAGTAGACTTCCAATATAAATGTCTTCCACAGTCTCCTGAATGAAATTCTTTCATGATATTGTTAGTTTCGTTCATAGTCAAGCAATTAAGTAATATGCCTTCATGTTTTTTCCAAAATAAGGCACTGTCTAAGACACAAAACTTTAAAGCTTTCATTTTTAAAAATCTCTTTTTGGTTCTGGACAACCCTGGGGGAGCACACAGGTTTAACAATACAAAGCAAATATCGGCATACCATGGGGATTGCAAAAAGTTTTCACTAATCTGTGGAGTCGCCAGCTCCTGTTCATTGTCCAGTTGGTTAATGTCTAAGGCCTGAAAATTTGTTTCGGACATCAGCTTGGCTAAACCCTGTCCCTTTATTAGCTTGGTGGGTTTTATCTCAATGTCATATTCAAGAATGTTGGAAATCCACTTGCCTCTTTTGCCTTCAGGTCCCTCTTGAGTTAATATGTATTTTACAACCGAGTTTGGGACATAGGCAATCACATGGGAGCCTAAAATGTAAATTTTGAACTCTTTAATGGCCTTAACAAGGGCATAGGCCTGCTTTTCCATGATTTGGTATTTCAAGGGTGCATCTCTTAAGGCTCGGCTGAAAAATGCAATTGGATTTTCATTTCCTTGATCATCCTTTTGCAAAAGGACAACAGCTATGGTGTGATCTGAAGCAAAGGAAAAGATGATAAAATCCTTATTAAACTGTGGACTTGTGAGGACAGGAGTTTGGGTCAAGGCAGCTTTGATACTCTCAAAAGCTTGCTTGGTTTCAAGAGACTATTTTACCTTAGCATCTTTTTTCAACATGTTGCTCAATAGTCTTATCATCTCAGCTAAGTTTGGGATAAATCTCCTTAAGAAATTGATCTTCCCTAGGAATGCTTGTAACTCTTTTATGTTCCTTCGATATGGGATTTGCAAAATGGCTTGGATCCTTTCCGGATCTATTCTAATACCATCCTTGGAGATGATATGTCCAAGTAATTTGCCTTCTTCAAGGCCAAAGAGAGATTTCTTGGGATTCAAGGAAATGCCATATTTCCTACATGTCATGAATATTTGCCTTAGGTGTTTGAGGTGCTCTTGATCAGATTTGGAGAAAGGGGTTAAGTCATCAAGGTAGACAACTAGGAAATCATGGATTTCCTTGGCAAACGCAATGTCCATTGCCCTTTGAAAGGTGGCACCAGCGTTCTTTAGTCCTAAAGGCATTTCAACATACTTAAATGTCCCCCAAGGTGTGGTAAAGGCTGTCTTGTCTTGGTCATCCGGGTGAACAAGTACTTGATTGAAACTTGAAAATCCATCTAGCAAAGAGATTCTAGATGACCCCACTACTCTTTGCAGGATATGGTCCATCTTGGGCAAAGGATAGTGGTCTTTTAGGGAGACTTGGTTTAAGTTTCTTAGGTCCACACATAGTCTAATCTCACCTG
Organism: Pinus taeda; assembly: GCA_000404065.3. Lineage (NCBI taxonomy): Eukaryota > Viridiplantae > Streptophyta > Pinopsida > Pinales > Pinaceae > Pinus > Pinus taeda. The sequence goes on from APFE031357519.1 coordinate 72,103, forward strand.
TCTTCTTTCTTGTGGGAACAAGATTCGACACCCATTCAGAAAATCTAATGGGTGCTATGATACCTGCTTCAAACATCCTCTTCACTTCTTTCTCAATTAAGGGGAGAAGCACATGATTGATTCTCCTAAGTTTTTGTTTGAAGGGCTTTTGATTTGGTTTTAAGGGAATGGTGCGCTGAATCACTGAGGTGTCATAGGACTTCAAGTCCTCATAACTCCAAGCAAATATATCTTGGAATTCTTTGAACAAATCCACATATTTTGGTTTTTGATCAGGTGGCAGATTTTTGGACAATTTAATCATTTTGGGCTTCTCTGTTGTCCCTATGTTGTGTTCTTCTATAGCAGCGTTTAAAGGCTCCATTTTTGGCTTTTTGGGGACATCATTAGCATCGAACATATCTTCTAATGGGGTGAGGCCAACAGGGAGAAAGTTATCCTTCAGATCAATGATCTCGGCCTCTGTTTTGGCTATTTCTTCCAAATGCATCTGTTTCAGCTCTTCTATGTTTGCATTGTCAAAAACAGTTGGGTTTAGCATTTGTTTCGCTGTTACAACCTACTGATTTTCATTTGTTTGATGTTGTTCATCTGTCATAGTATTTATGTCAATGTTTAGGCCTGCAAATTCTTGTTGTATGGTAAGGAAATTGTTAATTTGAGCATCATCCTCAAACACTTGCTAGTTTTTAACGTTATTTGGGACAGAGGGTCTATGTTTTATCTCAGCAGTGAAGTGGTGATTTGGCTCAAAGGGAAGCTTGCATGTACTAGCAAAAGTGGCTAGGTTGTGAGCACGAATATTATGATTTCTTGAGATCTTTGCAAGCTCGGATTCAGTGAAGGTATTGAGTATTTCTGTGGCAACAGTCCTATAGGCCCTCATTCTATTTTCATTGGTGACAAAGTTACCTTTCATTTGTTGTATAATTAAGTCGGAGTCACCTAGAATGGACACTTTTGTAGCTCCTAGAGCTTTGAGCGTTTTTAGGCCTAGGAGGAGAGCTTCATACTCTGCCATGTTGTTGGTACATCTGAAATTTAGTCTGTAGGCATGCCCTTCTGCATGGTTGTTATGTGTATTGTGAATCCATATCCCTGCCCCTGCACCTAACTTGTTGACAGAACCGTCAAACTCCAAATACCATGTGATTTATTGCTTGTGATTTATATTAAGAGTTTCGGCCATTTTAGGATTGGGAAGATTTAAAATTTATGTTTGGGGAGGTTCTTCTTGTTTGCTGGTTGCTTTGATTGTTGTAACAATTTCAGGGGTATGGGAAATCAATTCCTCATTGATGCATGTTTCTATCCTTAAAGCTAGAGGCTTCTCATTAGTTGGAGGATTGGTGTCATCATTAAACAAAATAAAAGAATCCATATCAGAATGGATTGAGTAAATTGGGAAATTTTGGGGCTTTTCCTCACTACTTACCACGTACTTCATCAGTGTTTCCCTGTACAGTCTCTTTGGTTGCCCAAAGACAGATATAGTAGCATAAGAGAGGTCAAGTTGGAGGGATCCTTGGAGTTTTTCTCCCCATGATCTTGATAGGAGCATGCCATATTTTGTTGGAATGTCAGCAACTACTATGTCCATTAGGATTGTCTTGTTAGGAAATTGGACTAAAGACACACAAAGGTCTTTGATTAGGCCTAAACACTTGATCTGACTTGAGTCAAAGGAGTATAGATCTTTGTAGGGTCTTGTTATATCAAGGTTTAGCTTTTCCATCACAGCTTTGGGCATAAGGTTGTGTGAGGCACCTGAGTCAAACGTAGCATTATGCAATATTTTGTCATGTACGTGCAAACTAACATAAAAGGGTGGAACTGATCCATATGTTGAGTTTCCGTTAAATTCTGGACTGAACAACAGCTCAAAGGTATCATCCAAAACATTTACATCATCCTTTACCTCTGGTAGTTGAAGTGACCTTTGAATTTTTTGCCTATAAACATCATGCTTGGCAAGTTCTGAGAGGGGGATGGATATCCTAAGTTTTCCAATCTCTTTTTCTAAATTAAAGGGTTTTTCCAAAGGAATCTTTGGGTTAGCAGTAGTATATTTCTCCTTTTCAAGAGCGCTTTCTGCGTTTTCTTTTTTATTATTAGCGTTATGGTGCAAGACACTATGTGATATTTCTGTTTTGGGAAGGCTTTTCAGAGTGTTGTTCAACTCTTCTTTTGAGGAAGAAGGTGGCAGAGGTTGATCAATAGAAGGATGCCTGTCTGTTATGTCCTCTACAGTCACTTGGTGCGGGTTTGGGACAATTATATTAGCCGGTTCTGTTATGGTAGTCTTGCTTCTAATCTTGATGGGTTGTTTGCTCTCTTTTGCTCTGCTGGGTGTAGGGACGTCAATGGTTCTCGTTCTCAACTTATATTGTTTGTGGACCTCATATATAGCAGAATCATAACCTTGTTTAAAATCAAAAGACTCACCAGACTTAGTCTTAAATTGATTTTCGTTATGGTAATCTTGGTCTTCTTGAGTCAGATAAATTTGTTGCTGATTTTTTGAATCTATCAAATTCATGTGAGTCTCCTCTGTGAGCTCACTGGATGTGGATGCTTCTGTGTAGTTTGCTTGGAAAGGAGGCCTAATATCATGGTTAGGGCTAGCCCTACTAGCGTTTGTGTTCTGACTCTTTCTTAAATTTGGGTTCCTTATGGCACTGGGTTGTTGTCCTTCCCATGCTAATTTCCTCTCAACATTATCTACTCTGTCTCCCAGCCTATGCATGCCACTAATAATAGCATCTAGCTTGTGGTCTAAGGCTGAGGGTTATTCCTTGAAGGTGGTTCTTCTCTTAGTTCTACTTCTATTTCTTTTGGAAATTAGGTTTGCCTCCACACTAACATCAAGATTTTGCATTTCTGCAAGGCTTTGAGGAGCTCTTCCCCTTAATTGATAAGCCATTTCGGCATCAAAGCCATCAGGTAATTTATACAAAGCAAGATCAGGTGGAGGTCTTAAGTTCTGTGGTATTGCATTATAAACACTATTAAATCTTGCACAATAGTCCAGGACGCTCTCCTGAAGGCCTATTTTGATAGTGTCATATTCAGATAATATGTGTAAAGGGTCTTTCTTTTTCTCCCATCTGTTAATAAATGACTGGTATAAGGCTTCTGGATCTCCTATGGAATTGGTTGGGAGTGCTCTAAACCAAGTCCTAACGTCGCATGTTAAACTTTGAACAACAATTTTCATTCTCACACTATCATCGTCAATCTCATAGCTCTCAAAGTAATCCTGCATTTTCTTTGTATGCTGAAGGGTTGTGCAGGCACTTGTGCCATCAAAATAAGTTATTTTCGCCTAGTAATCTTGAGGCATAGCCCCGGGATTTGCAGGGAGCTGTAAAGGTGCATCTCTGTTAGCCATATTAACAGGGATAAGTGGAACAACAGGGGTTAGCAGAACAACTGAAACAATTGGGATGATAGGAGTAGTAGTGGTAGTATGAGTAAAGGATGGAGGTGTAGAAGAGGTGCCTGGGGAAGTGGATGATGAACAAGGGGAAGTTGGGGTTGAACGAAATAAAAATTTGACAGGGGTCGGAACACAGCTTGGCTAAACTGTTTCCGGACTAGAAGTAGTAAAGTCTTCTCGATGCTCTTGCTTCCTAAGGATCTTAGAAATTAGATTTGGATTTTCAAAAGTAGCTGGGGGATTTGGGTCCGGATTTGACCTGGTATATCGTGGGTGTCTCTTGGGAGCCAGCTTCTAGCTTGTTTGGTTGGATAATTTTCTAAGAATTTTGGTTAAACATAAACTTTTTTAAAGGATAGATTCTTCCTCAGCAGAGCCTGGACTGGATGTGAGAGTTTATCTGAGGATTTCCTCAGTTGAGTTGCCATTATGTTATCTAAGGATGTCCCCAGTGGAGTTGCCATTATGTTATCTGAGGATTTCCCCAGTGGAGTCGCCATTATGTTATCACTCAGGTTGTCCCTAGGCTCCTGAAGGGATACGGCCGAGGTAACCACAAACCAGTCTTTGGATTGCAGGTCCTAGCCCACCTACAATCAGAGAGGGCTCTTTCTTTCGGATATAGCTTTGTTGATGTTGATTTTAGGCTAGTTATTGGGTTCAGGGGTTTTGTTTGTGTTTGGGTGGAAGAAGGTTTGGGTGTAGCAAGGATGCTTTCAAGTAAAGAGGCAAGGCATAGTGTGATAAGTTTCAAACCGTTGGGCGTGGAGTCATGGAGTGGGACTGCTAGTGTGTTTTCTTGGTCACAAGAGGAAGGAGGAGCAAGGTAGTTGTTCATGAAAAAATATTCAAACTGAATGGAAATGGATTGAGGGCTAAGGAATGAGAGGCAATAAAGAATCTCTCAATCGGTTTCGCGGAGAGAAGATGAACAAGCCATATTTAGGAGCAGCTAAGAATTCCTAAATAACAGTCATCCACATGTGAAATAGAGCAAATATGAGCCATAAGGAATCCATATTTATGCCTAAATCAAGAGGAAAACATTAAGAAACCACAGAAACTGAGCATAGAGTGCAGCTAAGCAAATTCTAAACCAGACTTTCGTTCTGTGACTTGAGAATATGTGAAATTGAAATAACAGAGGTGAGGAGCACTTACTGATTCATAAAGCAGCACAAGAATTCCATCATTCACTCTTCAAGAACCATTAGCAACGCATCAGACAATACATTCTCCAAGCTTTCAGCAATCTTTGATTATAGAAAATATCAGATATACAGTGCGAGTCTCTCTTGGAGTAAATCAAACAACCAACCAACCAACCACCACCCTCTTCCCCTATGTTCAGGGCTGTATATATAGGGTAAATATCCAAAAATATTTATTACTTCCAACCTCAACAGGTCTGCAGAAAAAAGATTTTTAAATCTAAACTTGTGCTGAAATTAAATGCAAGTAAATATCTATTTAGCTGCGTGAGAAGCAACTGGATCAAAATGAGTTAACATGGTGTCCTTGGTGGCTCAATGCAGTGTTTCTGTAATAACTATGCTTTGAGCTTTGGTCCATTGATCTTATGTTAGTTTTAATGTGCAGTCATTGTGATGATGAGCTTTGAGTGGTTCCTTAACTGCTTCTTGACTTTTAAGGATTTCTTTTAAAGTTTTATTCGCCTCGAGCCCTGAGAAAATCTTCACTGATACACTTCGCCGCAACACTGATACTCTTTAACACTTGAATCGAGACTCTCTCTCTCTGCTGATCCTCTTTAAACTACTAATTTGCCCCTTTTCTGCCCTTCCACGGCAAAAACAACTGCTAAAAAAAAGATTCCCCACTTTGGCCTATTTCTCGTAGCGATGCGCGATTAGCGCTAAGCGCGCATCGAAAACTGCCTCAGAATTTGAATTCGGGCCTCCTAAGATGCTTTTTCGCGCTTGCGCGCCCTTCTTTGGCGGGTGATGTCAGCATGACGTCAGCGGTGGGTCCTGGTATGGCGGATGACGTCAGCGGGGTGACGTGGCAAGGTGACGTATGGTGCGGTGCCTTATATGTTTTTGCGATGCGATAGCGATAACTGAAATGCTACGGTTTGCGATGAATTTGTAGTGAAACATGTCTTAATGATAAATCATGTTTTTTAAACGAAATATATGAATAAATGGAGGCATTTGGCGAGGAAGTATTTGTGATGCGATATGCTCTCTTGATGCGATGGCAATGTCACATCGGAGCAAAAGGAAGCGGCATGCATTTCGGGAATATGACTCTTGCGACCACCGATTGCCAACTTGTGATATCGCATTGGCTAAAGGGGAAGGAGCATATATATGTGGCATATACTATTTCGATACACCGATTTCGAAATGGCATCGGCGGAGCATCCATCGGGGAGGACAAAAAAAACGAGCAACATTAGCCTTGAGACCTCCGACTGCGATATCGCGTCGGAGGGGGTCCAAAGGGATCGGAAGAATGTTAAGGCAGTCAGAAAGAGTTATTGCAATCAAAAGAAGGGTATATATGCTTTTGAAGAGTATTTGAGGCCTCGGAAGGGGTCCGATAACCTAAAAAAGAGGAATTTCATGCTTTGGAAGGAGTCCATTGCATTGGAAGATGGTTTTAAAGGGGAAAAATGAGGGTTCTTGCTATGTTTCAGGAAAACTTAGCAATTCCCAAGTGTACTTATGGTTATTTTTCAACCAAGGGGAGGGGATAAGTATATAGGGGAGTTATTTAACATAGTTTTAATAGGGGAAGGGGAACTAGATAGGGAGTTACATAGTAGAGTTAGAAATTAATATGAATTGTGATAAGAAAGTGCTAAGTTTAGAGATCTTAGGCGTAAGGAGGAATGAGATTCCTGGAGGAAGTATGAACATTCCTTGAGTAAAGCAGATCTTTACCAAGGCAACTTATATGGAGAATGATGAGACTGAGAGATGTCAAGCAGATCCCGACCTCTTTAGGGGAAGTTAGTGAGTGATTTGGGGAAGAGGAAAAAGGGGGAAATTAGACATGCCTCGCTTGAATTCCTTCAAATGGAAAATTGCCTCAGACTTATGATTTGAATAAATATAACACATTGAAAACACAAAACTGATCACAATCATTGATTCTGCAACCACAAAAGTACCTACCCGGCCTACTTACCTAGCATTTTTTCTTCTTTTGGTTTGGGTGCACTTGAACTAGCAAACCCAACTTTTCATTATTTTCTTCTTGCTGTCCTCCTATCTACATCTACACTTATTTCATCCAGGGGCTCAGATTAAGCAGGGCGTTGGATGGTGCAGTGCCTTATATGTTTTTGCGATGCGATAGCGATAACTGAAATGTTGCGATTTGCGATGAATTTGCAGTGAAACATGTCTTAATGATAAATCATGTTTTTTAAACGAAATATATGAATAAATGGAGGCATGTGGCAAGGAAGTATTTGTGATGCGATATGCTCTCTTGATGCGATGGCAATGTCCCATCGGAGCAAAAGGAAGCGGCATGCATTTCGGGAATATGACTCTTGCGACCACTGATTGCCAACTTGTGATATCGCATCGGCTAAAGGGGAAGGGGCATATATATGTGGCATATAGTATTGTGATACGCCAATTGCGAAATGGCATCGACAGAGCATCCATGGGGGAGGACAAAAAAACGAGCAACATTAGCCTTGAGACCTCCGACTGCGATATTGCGTTGGAGGGGGTCCAAAGGGATCGGAAGAAAGTTAACGCAGTCGGCAAGAGTTATTGCAATTGGAAGAAGGATATATATGATTTTGAAGAGTATTTGAGGCCTCAGAAGGGGTCCGATAACCTAAAAAAGAGGAATTTCATGCTTTGGAAGGAGTCCATTGCATTGGAAGATGGTTTTAAAGGGGCAAAATGAGGGTTCTTGCTATGTTTCAGGCAAACTTAGCAATTCCCAAGTGTACTTACGGTTATTTTTCAACCAAGGGGAGGGGAGAAGTATGTAGGGGAGTTATTTAACATAGTTTTAATAGGGGAAGGGGAACTAGATAGGGAGTTACATAGTAGAGTTAGAAATTAATATGAATTGTGATAAGAAAGCGCTAAGTTTAGAGATCTTAGGCGTAAGGAGGAATGAGACTCCTGGAGGAAGTATGAACATTCCTTGAGTAAAGCAGATCTTTACCAAGGCAACTGATATGGAGAATGATGAGACTGAGAGATGTCAAGCAGATCTTGACCTCTTTAGGGGAAGTTAGTGAGTGATTTGGGGAAGAGGAAAAAGGGGGAAATTAGACATGCCTCGCTTGAAGTCCTTCAAATGGAAAATTGCCTCAGACTTATGATTTGAATAAATATAACACATTGAAAACACAAAACTGATTACAATCATTGAATTTGCAACCACAAAACTACCTACCTGGCCTACTTACCTAGCATTTTTTCTTCTTTTGGTTTGGGTACACTTGAACTAGCAAACCCAGCTTTTCATTTTTTTCTTCTTGTTGTCCTCCTATCTACATCTACACTTATTTCATCTAGGGGCTCAGATTAAGCTGTTGAGCGCCCTTATTTCTCTACCTATCTACAAATCTGCCAAGATTAAGCTGTTTGGACAAATAATGATTCTCTATATTCTACAACAGGAAATTGAAACCTAGGGAGGCCAAGATTAAGCTGTTTGGCCTTCCCTTAACTGAAAACTTCGTCAAAAATGGATTAGCTCATCAGAATGGAACAAAGCAGTGGCATTTAGACTGGCGCACTCTCGTAACCTCTTCTAGGGAAAATGGAACAAATATGGAGCATTGCAGGATGCAAAGAACGACGTATTTGGCATGTAAAAATGCCGATCATGAAAGATGAATACCTGCTGCAGCAGGAGGCTAACACATGGTATTAAATTTTGTCATGTGGTATATGTTTGAGTCTTCTTTCCATTCCTGCAAGTTAGACTGGGATTGGATTTTTCAAGAAAGAGTTATTGTCGGTCTTCCACAATGACCTGATTATAGACTAGTTCAATAGAGAAAACTTTTATGGAGTGACGCATGTCATTGTTTCGACCTTTGGCCCTGAAAATGATACATAAAAAACTAGATTCTATGTCATTTCAGCAACTTTTTACAAAATTCAAATTTGATGCTCAGAGAGAAAGTTATGATGATTTTCCCTAGGTCACCTGTTTGAGATTGAATTCTCGAGCCTGCAAAAACCCTGACTTCCTTAGCTTATATCTCTGAAAATATAATGAACCAAGCTCTGAAATCTTTACACAATTTCGTCTCCACGTGGTCAAAATTTTAACTTCTAAAGCTTTGTAGAAAAAATTTATAGCGAAAATACCAAGATGACCTGTTTGAAGTAGCGAAACCCTAAAATCCAAAGCTCTCATACCAAATGTTATGCAACCAACTTATAAAATAGAAGAAAAGATAGATCAAATACTTGGAATTAGCTTTTTCAATGGGGAAACATATTTTACATCACATAAATGAATAATTCTTGGATGATACAAATGAAAACACATCCTTTCTATATATAGGAGTTTAAGGGGTCATAATAGAAGGGCACAATAATAACAATTGTGGGCTTCTATAGGGCACATTAATAACAATATAGGTACTACATTGTTACCGAGAATAGTGTCCACTCAGATGTTGCTATTCCCACTAACAGTGGTAGCTATCTTAGAAACAAACAAGTAAAGTCTACTTTCGTTTTCCTTTATGAAAATAGATAAGAGTGGAACAAAGAGACCAACCTTTAGTCTTGTGCTTGATTTCCTTGTTTGATTCCTCTCCTTCCTGATAGAGCTTTTCCGCTTTCTTCTTCGTCTGCCTAGCTTCAAAGAGAAACCTGTGGAATCACAGCAACATACTACTAATCGAAAGAACAAAGATCTATATTCATAAATAACACAGGACAGATATTGTGTTAACCATACAAATGCATATATAAGCAAACTACAAGAATATGGAGAAAAAATTGAATAGCTTTATTAAGATCAAAAGTAGCAAGAGGATTACAACCATATGTCTCGACCAGCATCATCCTCCAGCAAGAAAGCCTTCTTTCACCTCAAGTTAAGCTTAGATCACCCACACTATGAAATTACACCAGAAAACCAACAACACTTCTCTACAAGATACAAGATTCCAGCCTCTGGATCTCTGTGATGAGGGTCCATATATAGATGATTGTAAGGGAGGTGAGTCATATCTGGGTCTTGATTAGTGTCCTCTCTCTGATTAGTTCCTGATTCCACTTGGAGAATGATGATCTCTTACTCATCCCTGGTCGAAAACAGAGAGGCAAGTGTCAGAGGGGAAGCTTCTAGAAGATTCCATGATCTTCCACCTCGTATTTTGTCCCTGCTATTTGTCCATTCCCAACCATTGCACCCTACAGAGGGTCCATTCAGTATGCATTGCACCTTGTACACTGGGAAAGTGATATGCATCGCACCCTCTGCACTGGGTTTTCATTATGGTCTAGTTTTGACCATTTCTGAGCAGTTTTTAGTGGAGAACTTCTGGGAGATGATGTAATCAGCTGACCTTGTTCGTTTAGGCAGTGAAGCAACACTTTTAGGGACTTAGGAGCCCTTAGTTTATGGACATTTATGATTGGGGTTGTAGTGCCCAAAAATTTCTATAACATACATGGGCACAAAAATAACAATAAAGGGGTTACACTAACAATAACAATAGTTATAGGGACCTAACAAATAACATTTGATAACTCAAGCATAAGTAGGGATAGTATCTTGTCATGAACAACGTCCTTGAAATGAAAGGGAAAATATGGAAAATCTTAAATATGGTAAGAATAAGTGGTACACCAGTCACCTAAATCACTAATAGTATTAGTTGAGCTAAGTCATGACAACATTTTTCTAAGGGAAATTATTTCTTCTCATGAAGCATGAGATAAAATAACAAAAATCAAAATATTTATTGTTAAGATATGCTATTAAATCATACCCAAAGTTTATTGCTTCATTGACTAGTCAAGATACCATCACACCATATACAGATATAAGCCCAAATATTAAATCATAGCACATCAACTAAAAATATTATGCATGAAGTACCATGTGTAAGTGTAAATATCTAAGGTGTAAGGCATAAGAGTAGATATACTTGGGTAGAGTCATCCAAATAACTCTGGAATGAAGTAAGGTTGGATGAGCATATATCTAATGAAAGAACTATAAAAATAAGCTTGAATCAATACATATGAGTAAGAGAGCTCATGTAATATCATCATTACACCCTTAAGAGGGTGTTAAAGTAATTTCCCTTTGAGTGAGAAACAAATACTACCATAGAGAGAGATAACAAGAGAGATACCTAAACTATTATTTTTAATTTATCATTGCAACCACTTTCACTTTAATACTCACAACCACACTTTTGATATGTTTAGTAAAGATAGTCATTATCTCTCACATTTTTTTATCTCTAGTGAAGGTAAATTTTTAAAATAGTGCATCTCACACTCGTTTAATGATTGTAATAGAAAATTTTGAGTAGTTACTTCAAAGTTTTTAATAATTATGAATGTAATAGTGATTAATACTTTTAATCGTTCATTACGTTGAAATTATAGTTCTATAACCGAGTATCTTAGAGATTTTATTACTATGTGGGTGGTAATGGTAATGCATATATTATTGCAAACCAATTTAAAAAGAATATAATAATTATAAACTAATAATAATATTAATACTCTATGCTATTCAAATATAAATAATATCTTTATATTTTTGTAAAGTAAACACTTTACATGAATTTTTCAAGTATTTTTCAACCATTTATAGATGATAAATTAGATAAAATTTTAACCTTTATTATAAATCCTAACCGAAAAGAGATTAAGAGAAAGCCAGTAACTACTCCAAATTAAAAAAACAAAAAAAATACTAAAATTTAATTCATAATCATTTAAACTAACCCTCACACCTTAACCCTAATATAAATATCTATAAAGACTTCAAAACTATTAATATTTATCTATATAAAAAAATAAAAAATAAGAACTTATATTTAATTAAAAAATATTATAAAAAATACATAATTATTTACATAAGTTTTCCGCATTACATAAACTTACAAGAAACCTAAACCTATTTCAAAAAATCTAAAATTTTATATTCCAAAAAAAATTAAAATTTTATATTCCAAAAGTCTGAGCACACCCTGCAAATGTATAATCTATCCCTCTACCTGACTGATTGACTCGTGCCAACACTTAGCCAATTTTCACACCCTCCAAGCTCTTATTTCCTTGTCTTGTTCCCTATTTCCTTCCTCTGACTGCATACACCACCTATACACATTGGAATATGCTACAGTTGATAGTACATTGCCTTGGAATCGCCATCTCAACTGGCTAACTCGAATTCTCTACATGTAACAATTATTTTGGGTTGATTGATCAGTTAACTGATTGATCATTAAGTGTGGTTGAAGTTCCACTTCCACAACTTGACCTCCACTAGTTCTTTTGATAGTTAGAACTTGTTGAACTGACAATAACTCAAATTAAATGAAATAGATTGCTACAAATTAGCAATCAAACATACTAAACTGAACTCAAGCTTCCCCAACTCGAATTAACTAAGTTAATTGAGTGACAAGTTCCATGTCACCTCAGTTAACTACCTCCAAGATTTCTGCTGAAATAGAAATTCGAATTTTCTCTAGTTTGACCAAGGCAAAGTCAAGCTGATATTTTCTTGCTATATTTTCAACATTCCCTCTCAGCAAGAAAAGGATTATCAACCACCCTTATCCTACACTTTAGGAACTCGAACTTCCCTCTTGACAAGTCCTTTTTCAAAATATCAGCATCTTGTTCCTCTATCGAAATGTACTGGAACAACATAATTCGCCTTTGCACACAATCTTGTAGATGATGATAAAATATATCAATATGCTTGTATCGATTGTGAAAAACAGGATTCTCAGATAGTTTGATACAACTCTGATTATCACAGTAAATCACAGTAGGATCCACTCATCTTAGCAAACAAGCCAACAAGTATCTTTCTCATCCAAATCGCCTCACATGTTGCGTGACTTGCAACCATGTATTCTTCTTTTGTTGAGTGGAGTGCCATTGATCTTTGTTTCTTGTTGTACCAAGAAACCGTTGCAGACCCAACACTGAAAATTCCACCTGATGTACTATTTCGGTCTGATGGACTTCCCGCCAAATTTGCATCAGTGTAGCCACACAGCTTCACTCCCTTTGTCTATCTGTACCAAATTCCAAACTAGGTAGTGCCTATGAGTAACCATAGAACATGCTTAGATTCCCTCCAAAATAATTTGGTTGGCCTAACCATATCTTGGATCAGCTGGTTGACTGCAAAACACATATATGATCGTGTGTTCACAAGATACATGAGTGTACCCACCAACTTCTGGTAAATAGTTGCATCCACTTCCTCACTTGAAATGGCATCATCTTTCCTCCAGTTGGTCGCTAGAGGAATCTCCACGGGTTTTCACCTGCCCATATGGAACCTATGAAGTATCTCGTTGGCATACTTTCCCTGAGAGACAAACAGTTCCCCATCACCTTGTCATACTTCCAATCCAAAGAAGTAGTGCATGAGACCTATGTCCTTCATCTATAGCTCTCTTGCAAGGTCCCCTCGTTGCAAGATCTAATCAACTCCTCATCACTAATCAAGATCAAGTCATCAACATACAAAACAATAATTACCAATTTACCTTCTACCAAAATATGATGTAGGTTTGCATCCGCTTCACTTTTGGTGAAGCCCAAACCAGTGACGTAACTATTGATCCTGGTGTACCAAGCATGGGGTTCTTGCTTGATACCATACAATGCTTTCTTGAGTCTGCACACATGATACTCTCGATCAAAAGTCTCGAAGCCTTCTAGTTTCTCGATATACACCTCCTTCTCAATAACTCCATTGAGGAATGTTGTTTTCACATCCATCTGGTGGATCTTCCATCCCATCCGTGTAGCTAAATCAAGGATTGATATGATGGATAAATACCTTGCTACAAGAGAAAAGGTCTCCTCATAGCCAATCCCCTCCACCTGAAAGTACTCCTTGGCCATAAATTTGGCCTTGTACTTTTCTATGATTCTGTCTATTGCTTGCTTCACTTTGAAGATCCATCTCGAACCCACAACTAATTTGTCTACTAGTCTTGGGACCACTTCCCAAACATTGTTCTTCACAATCGATTCATACTCTTCCACCATTACGTTCACCCATACAGGTTTCTCTGCTGATTCCTCAAAAGAGGATGGCTCAGTCTCTACTAGCTCAGCGATTAGACCCATGTAGCCAGTGCACCGATTAGGTGACCTTCTTTTCCCACGCTAATTTGAAGGAGAAACCACATTCTCCCTTGGATCTTGCACAATTCTCTCAGCTTCTCTAGTTCTCTTCCAGCCTTCTCTGGATGGTTCTTCTTGAGTGGATGTCTCCACTCTTTGCACCCCAACTTGTGGTTTCTCAACAACATCCCGAGGCTCTTCCTTTGGAACTAAAAGCTCCTCCTCTGGTGGGATATGAAGCTCCCTCTCAAGAGAGAACCGCATCGCTTTGTGTTCATACAATTTGATACGTCGTCACGCAACTGTCATTCTGAGGGATGCAAAATACACATGGTAGTTGTGAGGAGTTTCTGTGTAACCCATAAATACCCCCATCTTTGTTGTTGACTCTAGCTTCTTCCTTGATTCTTTGGAGACATGGCAATAGATAGAGGCACCGAAAATCCTGAAATGTGACACATTCGACTTCCTCCTCGAGAAATCCTCCTTTGGTGTGATCATGCCAAGAATCCAATGAGGACTCATGTTCTAAAAATAAACCCTTGCGTTGCATTCTTCAACCCACAAGTGCAGAGGTAGGCTTTGGTCATGCAACATCACTTGTGTTGCTCCCACAATGCTTCAATTATTCCTCTCATCCACTCCATTCTTTTGTGGGTTGTGGGGTGCTCGTCAAATGCCTTCTTTTGCACATAAATGTTTAAACTCATTCGACACGTACTCACCTCCATTATCACCCCTGAGAGTCTTCACCTTCTTTCCCATTTCTTTCTCCACCAGTGCCTTGAACTCTAAGAACTTGGAGAAAGTCTCATCCTTCTTCTGCATGAAGAATATCCAACACTTCTGCGAGTATTCATCAATTAAGATGACAAAATTATTGTGCATGGCAGTGGAGTCTATTGAGAAAGGTCCACAAACATCAGAGTGGATCCTTTCAAGGAATGCATGTGCTTTGATGTCCTCATCATGAAAGGTGGCTTTTGTGTACTTCCTTAAGGTACACCCTTTGCATGTGTCCTACTAGTCTAGTGCTCCTTTAGGGAGGCATGTGGTAATCTGTTGCATGATCTTCAAAGTGCCATGATGCAAATGGCCATGTCTTATATTCCAAAGTTCATCGATATTGCGACTATGCACCTTCTCCGCCTTTGTGCTCAATGTAACACAATCGTCCACATCTAGCTTGTAGAGATTTTTCACACGAACCCCGATCTTCTTCACTTTTCCCGTGGCAATTTGTCTCCATAATGCCTTTCCTTTTTTGAAGATCACATCGTAACCACAATCTTCTGAAACTGCAACAGAGGCAAGATTCTTCTTTAAACTCAGAAGAAACATCACATCCTTAAGCATGAGAGGGGAGCCTGACTCCCTCTGAAAGGTGACTATACCAATCCCAGTCACATTGTACCTTCCATCATCTCCCATCTCGATGTGCATATGGAGAACCTTCTCCTCCAAATCACTGAAACAATACCTATTCCCCGTCATATAGAACGAGGCACTATTGTCGAAGTACCACACATTTCCCATCATTATGCTGGCCATGCATGCAATAAGAGTAAAATCAAACTTGAAGTGTGAAGCCAAATCTTCACCTGCTCCTCCTCTTGAGGTCTTCTTGTGTGGGAAATTTGTGGCATAGTGCCTAAATTCATGACAGTGAAAGCACTTGATTCTGACAAGTCTTTCTTCTTTCCTCCTTGAATATATTCTTCTTTAGATTGGGATTTCTTCCCTTTCCCTTTCTTTTCCTTTCCAACCAAGGAACATTTCTCCTCATCCTCGCCCTTGGATGAAGTCCTATCTCTAGTAATTCGCCTTATTTCTTCCTGCAACAGGTTAGACCATAAGCACTCGCAACTTGGTAGTTTCTCTCTACCATTTATCAAATATTGATAGCTATGCCAGCTCTTGGGAAGGCACAAAAGGGCTAGAGCTACCAAGTCTTCTTTAGGGACATTAACACCAACCCCACCAAGTTCATCAAGACACTACGTAAACCTTCTCAGATACTATGGAATTATGTCATTCTTCTACATCTTGATAATTCGAAGCTTGTCCTTGAGTGCCAGTGTCGTGTGGTCACTATTATTCTCGAGAAATTCTGTCAGTGTTTCCAACATCGTGAACACAATCTCTTTTTCCTATGTACTTGAGACAATATGATCCCATACTCCCTCCAATATGATTCTCCTCAATTTGGCCACATATTTCTTCCATTGGGAAATATATTGGGCATTCGATGCTTGGGGTTTTGCTACATCTATCTTGATAGCAACCCATTGTCATCCAATATTGATTCCATGCGGTCCTTCCATGCAACAAAGTTTAAGGTGCCTTCCAAGGCATACTTGAGCCTAAGTCCATTGAAATACATCTTCTTAGTCCTGAAGAAAACCTGCAACATTGATCTTCAAATTCGAACCTCCTACAATGACAACTTCGAAATATTTATTCTACAGTGATTTCAGCGCTTATACCATGTAGAAATTAATGTGTAGATTCAATATTTCTCATGAAAATTTCTAAATCACAAGACTTGAAGCTACTCTACTAATCCACGGAAGTTAATTCACCATCTAAAAAAAGAATCATATAAATGAAAAAGGAAACATCACATATGCACAAAGATTTATCTAGGGTAAAGCAACTGCTCAAAATCCCTTACTATCTATATTACATTAATCAAAGTATAGAGATGAAATACATATGCTTTCTCAAGTCTGAGCACACCCTGCATGTGTATAGTCTATCCCTTTGCCTAACTGACTAACTCTAGCCAACACTTAGCCAATTTTCAAGCCCTCCAAGCTCTTATTTCCTTGTGTTGTTCCCCTAGGAAATTGGCCCCCATTATTTAGGAATTTAGCACTATTGAATTTCACAATTCCCTAGGGTCCTTCCTATGACTGCATTAACCACCTATACACATTGGAATATGCTACAAATGATAATACATTGCCTTGGAATCTCCATCTCAAATTGGTAACTTGAATTCTCTGCATGCAACAATTATTTTGGGTTGATTGATCAGTTAACTGGTTGATCACTGAGTGTGGTTGAAGTTCCACTTCCACAACTTGACCTCCACTAGTTCTTCTGATAGTTAGAACTAGTTAAACTGACAATAACTCAAATTAACATAAATAGATTGCTACAAATAGAAATCAAACATATTGGACTAAACTCGACCTTCACCAACTTGAATTAATTAAGTTAATTGAGTGACAAGTTCCATGTCACCTTAGTTAACTACCTCCAAAATTTATGTTGAAATAGAAATTCAAATTTTCTCTAATTTGACCCAGGCAAAGTTAAATTGAGATTTTCTTGTTGCATTTTCAACATTATAGATTAATAGTCTCGATGATAAGTGGGGTGAATCTCCATGGTTAAGAATATTGTTAGATGGTTATTTTTTTGTTTATATATATATATATATATATATATCCTCAAAATTACTTTATACAAAACCAGATATTATTTTTTGAGTTGAGACTTGTCACAGTCTACCATGAGGGAAACCAATGTTATTGATAATGGAAAATAGTCTAGGTCTATCAAAATCTAAGCAACTATAACTATTAAGTTCATAACAATTGGAATAAACTAAACTACTAATGTAAAACATATAAGTTGAGATGCTAAATATGACATTAAGTATCTAATGAAGTGACTAGGGCTAGATCATGGGCACTAGTACTTGTTGGTGTGAGAGGTTTAAGGCCACATTTGAGATTACATCTATGTGAGCTATCCGATCATCCAATATTGGAGAGACAAGAACACTCGCAATGTTTAACTCATTGAATTTCATTCAGGGAGGAGATGATGTCATTATGGTCTTCATGTTTTTCCTTCATATCTTGCATAAGAGTGCCTTCATTTTCCAGTGGAGAGTAATGTACTTCAAATATTGGTTATGTATTCCCCTTGTATGTCTAGGTTCAAGAACCTAATTAGCTACTTTAGCTAGGATTTCGGAATCTGATTAGGCTTGGTAGTCATTAGTGGTCAACGCTTCAAGTTAACGAATTTCCTCTTGGATTTATGGAGGAGTGAAAAATAGATGTTGCATTTTGTACTTGGGATTGAGCATGTGATTTGCCTTGAGGGCCTATAACACAAGACCCCTAACAACCAAACATCATCTATCGGGGCATGTTGTTTCAGGTTACTAGAGACCAAAGTAAGGACAACCCATAGAAAACAAAGAAATCAGGAAGATCATAAAACAAAAGATAGAGTAAAAAGAGTGCCCCATAGAGCTACCAGGGGAATCTAGAGCAGATTCTTGTGAGATTAAAAAATCGATTAATGGAGAGGGAAGGACTCTAAGTAGGATCCAACAACCATAAATAACCAAGAATATTAAAACTACTACACTCTGAAAACTATGTGCTAGCAGCCACCAGTCAAAAGCTAAGCAATTGAAAGAGTTGAAGAAATTGGAGAGATTGGACTTAGAATGAGATACCCATCATTAGCTGCCACTAGGTTTGAACCTCATTCAAAACAAGGAAAAAAAATTCCTGTAGCCACCCTCCCTTGCTTGATTTTCCATCATAGTTTCCACCAACATCCCAAAGGTCACCTCCTTGGTTATCGTTGTCCTACTCCTCACATAGATGTTTGTTACCTAGTGCATGCACTGGAGCTCAACTTCCTCGGCGCAATACCTCCCTATACTACCATTCACATAGAGCCATCTCCATGGGAATAATCCATCTTTTGAACCAAATCCAAACCACAAGACTTGATGCACAACATTAGGCCATGATAGTCGGGGTCAAGCTCCACAAAGTATGCGTTGCGGGGGAATTTTCACACCTGCGGTAGAGGGATGTTGCCGACACACCAGATAGATGTGAAGCCAAGATTATCCATCGAGGAGTGATTATAAATAGAATAGGTTTCCATAATATTGTGAATGGAATGAATATCTATTATTGAAAATAGAAACAACAAAATCCTGATTTAATTTTCCCTTGAATTAAATTAGGAGAAAATTGTAATTCCACATCAAAAGACAACGAGAATGAGTTAACTAAGTTAATTTCACTTAGTTGGATCAATTAATTCGAGTTGAGGGCCTAACTTGAGTCATGTAGAGTGGCTCCTAAATTTTAGGATCCTAGGTTAAGTTTAATTTGATTTGTAATAGTTTAATTCAGTTAAACTGAGTTAATGTTAGTTAAACTAGTTCCAACTATTGGAGAAACTAGTAGGAGGTCTAGCAGTGGGGTGAAACTTCATGTGTTCAACCATTTAATTGATAAATCAGCCATAATCAACTCATGCATGCATGAAATTTGAGTTACCCAATTGAGATTGGATTTCAAGGGAAGTGTACTATCAGTTGTATAATTTTCTGAGTTGTACACGTGGTACATGCAGTCAGAGAAGGGCCTATAGAGATTGTGCAATTCAAGATGAGGATTTCCCTAATTAATAGGGGGTCTAATTCCTTGAGAAACAACACAAGGAAATAAGAGCTTGGCAGACAACATAATTGGCTAAGTATTGGCCAGAGTCAGCTTGTGAGGCAGTGAGATAGATTGTACTTGTGTAGAGTTTGTTCAAGTTGAACAAGCATTGTATTTTCTTCTCTATGTTTCTAATCTAATGCAATATAAAGATAGGAAGGGGTTTTGAGCAGTATTATTTCCCCTTAGATAAATCTTTGAGAATATGTGATTGAATCTTGTCTCATGTTTTTTGATTTCTCGATCGATTAATTGTTTTCGTTAATGAGAAGAGTAGATTCAAGTCTTTTGTTTTAGCAAATTGCAAATGTAGTTTTAATCTACAACAAATTCAGACATGGTATTAGAGAAGGAATCACATTAGAAGAGAATAATTCTAGGTTGCCTTTGTAGGTAAATGGAATTTACAATATCATTCGTCAAAGCCAACAAGGTGTCATCCTATGGATTGAGCCTTGAGTGTGCCCTTGAGGGTAGCTCGAATTATATTGCTTGGAAGGACAGGATGGAGGCAATGTTGGAAGATAACGGGTTGAAGGAATTGATAGACAATGATATTCCTAAGCCTCCAACAACTAATGCTTAAGATCTGGCAGAGTGGAAGAAATGTGTGGCAAAGGCGAGGAGCATCATACTAGAAGGCGTTTGAGATCATATTGTCTAGAATATCCATGGGAAGAGTACTCCATATGCAATGTGGCAAGCCTTGATAGATTTTTTGCAGAAAAGTAGTGACCACAGGAAGCTGGCACTAAAGGACAAGCTTCAGAAGATCAACATGGAGAAGGGAAACATAATACCACAATACTTGAGCAGGTTCACCCAATTTTGGGATGAACTTGGCAGTGTTGGTATTATAGTTTTTGAAGATTATTTGGTAAGCCTAGTACTTCTAGGCCTTCCCAAGAGCTGGCACAACTACCAGGATTTGGTAAATGGGAGGGAGAAGCTACCAAATTGGGAGAAATTTCGGTCTAACTTGGTGCAAGAAGAGATAAGGCAAAACCCCGGAGATAGAATCTCATCCAAGCATGATGATGAGAATAATTGTGCCTTGGTTGGAAAGGTAAAGAAAGGGAAAGGGAAAAAATCCCAATCTAAAGGAGATTCTAGTCAGGCGAGTAAGAAGAAATACTTGTCAAAGATTAAATTTTTTCAATGTCATGAGTTGGGAGACTATGCCTTGAAGTGTCTACATAAGAAAGCTGACAAGAAGCCCTCAGGAAGAGCGACAGGTGAAGCTCTAGATTCACAATTCGAGTTGGATTTGACACTCATTGCATGCATGGTGACATTGGTGATGGGTAGTGTGTGGTATCAAGATAGTGGAACCTCATTCCATATGACAAAAAATAAATAATTTTTTGGTGAATTGGAGGAGAAGGACCTCCAAATGCACATCGAGATGGGAGATGACGGAAGGTATAGCATAATCGGTATTGATACAGTTAATTTTCAGAGGGAGTCTGGTTCTCCTCTCACATTAAAAGATGTCATGTATGTTCCGGGTATGAAGAATAATTTAGTATCAGTTGCTATGTTGGAAGACCATGGATACAATGTGCTATTTAGAAAAGGAAACACTTTCCTTAAACATATCACCACAGGACAAATGAAGCGAATCGGGGTTGGGGTGAAGAACCTCTACAAATTGGATGTAGAAGACTGTGTTGACTTGAGCATGAAAGCAGAGAAGGTGTAGAGCCAAGACATCAGTGAATTATGGCTTAGGAGACTTGGTTATTTGCACCATGGACCTTTGAAGATCATGCAACATATTTCTACAGGACTTCCAAGGGTGCACTAGAGCAACAAGATACATGCAAAGAGTGTATACTAGGCAAGTACATGAAAGCCGCATTTCATGATAAGGATAGTAGAGCACAAGCAATCCTTGAAAGAGTTCACTCATATGTGTGTGTACCTTTCTTGATAGCCTCCAAACCAAGCACATGTATTATGTGATATTTGTAGATGATTTTTCATGTAAGTGCTATATTTTCTTCATGCAGACAAAAGACCAGACATTGTCTAAATTTTGTGAATTTAAAGCACTTTTTGAGATAGACACTGGCAGGAAAGTGAAGCCTATCAAGAGTGATAATGGTGGTGAATATGTGTCTAATGAGTTCAAGAACTTATGTGCATCAAAATTCATTCAATGAGAGTCAATAACACCCCATAACCCACAATAGAATGGGATGACTAAGAGGAAGAAAAAAAGTATTGTGGGAGATGCACAGGTGATGTTGCATGATCAGGGCCTACCGTTGCACTTGTGAGCTGAAGTATGCAACACAATTGTATATGTGCAGAATAAGAGTCCTCATCGGATTCCCGCGATGATTACACTAGAAGAAGCCTTTTCAAGGAATAAACCAAATGTGTCACACTTCTGGATCTCTGGTTCATCATTTTACTATCATGTTACCAAGGATGCAAGGAAAAAGATAAATCCAATAGCTGAGTTAGGCGTATTTTTTGGGTACACTGATACACCTCACAACTATCAGGTGTACCTTCCATCTCATAGGATGACAAATTTTTGTAGAGATGTGAAGTTCGATGAAGAGAAGGCCATGAGATGTTCCCTTGAGAGGGAGCTTCAGTTACATGCAGATGAGGAGATTTTGGCTCCAAAGGAAGAACCTCAGGATGATCTAGAGCAACTACAAGTAGAGGAGTAGAGAGTGGAAGCACTCACTCATGCAGAAGCATCCAAAGATGGAAGGAAGTGCACTAGGGAAGCTGCTTGATTATTACATGATGCTAGAGAGAATGTGGGAGCACCCACATCACAACACAAATAGAGAAGGTCACCAGATTGGTACACTGGGTACATGGCTCTGATGAGTGAGTTAGTTGATACAAAACCATCATCATTCAAGGAATTAGTGCAAAAGCTAGTGTGGGTTGATGCCATGGTAGAGGAATATGATTCCATAGTCAAAAATAGTGTTTTGGAAGTTATCCCAAGACTAGAGAATAAGTCAGTGGTAGGTTCCATGTGGATCTACAAGGTGAGGCAAGCAACAAATGGAAACATCAAGAAACACAAGGCCATATTTATGGCCAAGAGTTCTCTCAGGTGGAGGGAATTGATTACGAGGAGACATTTTTTCTAGTAGCAAGGTACTCTTCTATCATATCAACTCTAGCACTTGCAGCGCAAATGGGATGGAAGATACATCAGATGGATGTGAAGTCATCATTCCTCAATGGAGTGATTGAGGAAAAGGCGTATAATGAGCAGCTAGAAGGATTTTATACTTTCGATAGAGAGTCACATGTATGCATACTTAAGTGAGCGATGTATGGATTGAAACAATCATCTCGTGCTTGGTACACAAGGATTGACAATTATTTCACTAGGTTGGGATTCACCAAAATTGAAGCAAATGGAAATGTTTACCATATTGTGGTTGAAGGTAAATGATTAATTATAGTATTATATATCGATGATTTAATTCTAAAAGGTGATGAGAAGCTAGTCAAATCTTGCAAGAGAATTCGAGATGCAGGACCTAGGACTCATGCATTATTTCCTCGATATGGAAGTATGGCAAGGAGATGGGGAACTATTTGTCTCTTAGGGTAAGTATGTCAATGAGGTATTGAGGAAGTTGTACATGGAGAGAAACAAAACCATGGAGACTCCTCTAGTAGGGAAATGGAGGAAGGAAGATGCTACTTCAGGTGAAGTAGTGGAGGCTACTACTTACAGGAAGCTTATGGGATCACTTATGTATTTGGTGAACACACAACTAAACATGTGTTATGCAGTTAACCAACTTAGTCAATAAATGGTTAATCCAATCAAATTGTATTGGAAGGCAACCAAACATGTGTTGAGATACCTCAGAGTCACTACTCAATATGGTCTTTGGTACAAATGGACAAAGGGAGTGAAGCTACAAGGCTTCACAGATGCATATTGGGTGGGTAGTCCATCATACAAGAAGAGCACATTAGGAGGCATCTTCAATATTGGGTCAGCAACAATTTCTTGGCATAGTAGGAAGCAAAGATCAATTGCACTCAGTTCAGCAGAAGCAAAGTACATGGTTGCTAGTCAAGCAACTTGTGAAGCTATCTGGATGGGGTAGATTATTGTTGGGCTATTTGGTCAGATGATGGATCCTACTATGATTTACTATGATAATCGGAGTTGTATCAAACTCTTTGAAAATCCAGTTTTTGATGATCGATCCAAGCATATCGACATCCGGTATCAACATCGATGAGATTATGTGCAGAGGAGAATCATGTTGTTGGAGTATATTCGTATAGAGGAACAAGATGCAAATATTTTGGAAAATGCATAGTCAAGATTCAAATTTGAGTTCCATAGAGGCAGGATCAGGGTAGAAGATAATCCATTTATTTTTTTGAAGGAGTGTTGAAAATGGAAACAAGAAACTCCTGATATTCCCTTGAATTAAATTAGGAGAAAATTGTAATTCCACGTCACAAGACAACAAGAATGAGTTAGCTAAGTTAATTTCACTTAGCTGGCTGAGTTAATTCGAGTTGAGGGCCTAACTTGAGTCATGTAGGGTGGTTCCTAAATTTTAGGAGCCTAGGTTGAGTTTAATTTGAGTTGTAATAGTTTAATTTAGTCAAACTGAGTTAACGTCAGTTAAACTAGTTCCAACTGTTGGAGGAACTAGTAGAAGGTCTAGCAGTGGGGTGCAACTTCATATGTTCAACCTGTTAATTTATAAATCAACCATAATCAACTCATGCATGCATGAAATTTGAGTTACTCAGTTGAGATTGGAGTTCAAGGGAAGTGTATTATCAGTTGTATAATTTTTTGAGTCGTATAGGTGGTGCATGTAGTCAGAGAAGGTCCTATAGGGATTACGTAATTCAGGACGGGGATTTCCCTAATTAATAGGGGCTAATTCCTTGAGAAGCAACGCAAGGAAATAGGAGCTTGGCAGGCAACAAAATTGGCTAAGTATTTGCGAAAGTTAGCTTGTGAGGCAGTGAGATAGATTATACTTGTGCAGATATTGTTTAGGTTGAACAAGCATTGTATTTTCTTGTATATTTTTCCGATCTAATGCAATATATAGATAGGAAGGGGTTTTGAACAGTAGACTTTCCCCTTAGATAAATCTCTAAGCATATGTGGTTGAATCTTGTCTCATGTTTTGTGATTTCTCGATCGATTAATTGTTTTCGCTGATGAGTAGAGTAAATTCAAGTCTTTTGTTTTATCGAATTACATAAGCAGTTTGAATCTACAACAACTTTCTACATCTATTAGCATGTGTGAATGCATGGGAGGGAATGACCACCCCATCCCCTTTAAATGTTGTCGAGGTAGCAAAATGACAAGATTCCTCCCCCTCCTCCTTTAATAATATGAATTACAACATATAACTGAAAAATTCTTTTTTAATAATTTAATAATAATAATTTTAAATAAAATATATAATTTAATTATTTTTATTACACTAATAATTAATTATTTAAAAATAAATAAAAATATATAAATAATATATATAATGTAAAATGTGTGAAAATTTAAAAAATCAAATTTAAATCAAATCGAAATTGTCAATACCAAGGTACAATATTATCTAGATGTTAGAGCGAGCTTGAGCTCTTACCTCATCCATTGTTAAGTTTTCATGTACAAAAATTCTGACATAGATAATTTAATATGCTCATACCTCATACAATTGTTAAGTTTTCATGTACAAAAATTTTGACATAGATAATTTAATATGCACAATAGCTAAAGGGTTCAATGTTTCCACTCTATAATTATTATTTAATAATTTTTCATTTATGAAATTGTATTTTTTTTTTTTTTAGGCTGGGGCG
>APFE031357519.1:102756-119882 GCA_000404065.3 Pinus taeda
CGATGAACCACACTAGTTGGTTCGAAACGCGTCGACAAAGGTCTTTCTATATGTGATTTACGCCGAAACTCTTCTTATAACTATGATGGATCACAGAAGCCTCAATTCTACAATTGTTTGCAAGTCCTTAGCCATGTGCTTATTTTCTGATATCAGGAACTTTATGCTTGAGTTTGTGGCTTCGACATAGGCCTTCATAGCATCAACCAAGGAAGTTGGATGTCTTCGCAGATTTGACACAATCACCCGTTCTTCAAAGTGTGTAGGTGATGCATGATCATCTTGGATGTGCGCTTTGCATGCTTGTACAACCATGCGCTGTGACTCATCAAAGGCTACATTGTACACGTATGTTCCTGGATCATCCTCAAGGAGAACAGTCTCTCCTTGCTCACTTGGGACTTACTCTGCTGCTAGAGCTGGTGAAGCCTGTGGGGTGACCTCAGTGGCTTTTGGCATGAGGTCAGTGTTCTGATCCTATTCCGGTCGTACCATCTCCATATCCATCGGTTCTACCATTGGTTCATCCTGTTGAGCAAGTTCTTGTTCTTGCGGCTACTCACCTTCTTCATCATCTGTTGTTGGTGGATATGAGTCCTCAACCTGTATCGGCGTTGTTTTCTTTGTTTTTGTGCCTTGCACTTCCTCCTGCTCGTGTTCCTATTCTTTTTGTGCTTCCTTCTCTCTTCTACGCATCTCTTGTTCTTCTTTGAGCTTATGCTCTACCTCCTGCAAATTTCTCTCTGTTTCCTCCAATCTTTGCTTCTCCTTCCTTTTCTTCACCACTCTCCTTTCGTGTTGTCACCTCTTTGCCTCTATCTCCAAATATACTTTCTCAAAAAGTAGATCCTCTTTAAACTTGTAGCTTTTCTCTGCCTCTGTAATTTTGGAAATATTCCTCTTGCCTTTGTCTTGTGCTAGTTTTCTTCTCACTACTATTGTGGTTGTTGTTGTTCCCCGTGGTGTTGTTGCCTTGAGTGCTGCGAGCCACCCTACAGCCATGTTGACCGGTTCATTGAGCCTAGAGAAGTTATAGCAATACCTCCAAGGATCTTCCTTTGGCCAATGACATGCCCCGTGGATCCAAGGGTAGTACACCTTCACACAATGTTCTTTACGTATTTAGTGAGGGTCATACAGATTAAAACTCCTTGTGACGAACTTAAACTTCTTGAAGTCCTCGACCTCGACATCAACATCTTTCAAAGTATGGATCTCATACAATCCAATCTGCAAAGGAAGAGTGGGCCATTGTGCCTTCTTCCTCCTGTGCAATCCTGCTGACAACCCTCCGAAGATGTGACATGCAATCTCTTGCATGACCATATTTTAAGTGGAAAAATTTGGCAACACATGCAGAGGCTTCTTCGCACTGTACATTATGATGAAGGTGTCATCGGGTGAAGCGTACCAATATTCCATGTTAAGAAACACCTCCATTGCTGCCTAGGACATGCAAGGCAGATCTTGTTCAAAGATCATCATGTACAGCAGGGCGATGAAGTGGTCAGATAGTCTCGCCATGACTCCTCAGTAGCTGCACTCGGAGAGAAACTTGCAATATATGTTCACATCATTCCCTGAAGGTGTCCATGCCCAACCCATGCCAGGGAACTTTTGACGGATATAGATTGCATCAAGAAGGTAGGCGGACATGAAGAATCTTGCTTGTTGATCCTTGGGCGGATTCCGAGCATTTGATATATGCACTTTCAGCTGAAAAGCCAACATGTCAGACCAATTGAAAGGCCTTCCTTCACTTGCAAATTGATCCAATACAAACACCCAACTTTGTGGGAAGGTCTCCTTGCTCTCTTGGCCATCGAAGCGACATGCAAAGACCAAGATTTGGTAAGCCTTCCTGAGTGTCTTTGTCTTATAAATCTGGTTGGGTGTTGTCATGGACTTTGTTGGCTCTCACCCCCAATTCTTTAAGATATCTCTTGTGTTCATGTTATGGTTCACCGGCTGTGGAAAATGATACATATGTTGATAGTCCTCCACCCTGAAGTTAACAAGCTCTAGTCCAATGACACTTCTCAATATCATCATCTCAGGGTCAGTGTGTGAGATAATCCAGTGGATCATGTCTATGCACATGAAGGTGTGGTACCTGCATGCAACCTTGTAGAAGCCTAACTTATGAATGTTGACATATACCTGTTGGTCCTCCGCGTCCTCCTCAAAGTTTCCTGTGAATATATTATTGATATATTTCCATGTGATCATGATGTCTTTCTCAATGAACAAATGTGTGTCTACATATACGGGAAAGCTTATAGACACTTGTTCCACCACATCCCAAGTACTGCTTTCAACTATGTCATTTGATCTAGCTCTCTTGGAGGCCATGTTACCTGTACTGTTGAGAAGTTGCTCAACACCTGTGGTACCTGGAGACAGAGAAGACACTCACGACAAGACAATGTCAGCATAAAAACATAAAGCAACTCAAGAATCGGTCATGCAACAAACTGGGTGATTGTTGGGCAAGATTGCATAGTTGTGACTCTGGGAGGAGGGGAGACTGTCAACTAGAACTACACATTACACAGCCTCAGCTGCGAGTGAGACCTGCCACTGACTGGAACTGCATAGAGCGCATTCCAGGGAGGCTGACTACGGACTAGAACTGAGCACTGCGCAGTTCATTCTGGCCGGGTTGTTGGATGAAACTGTGCATTGTGCAGTCCCAGTGGGAAAGACTGGTCACTATCTCCCAGAACTGCATAGAGCACAACCAAAGGCTAGTAAAAGGCAGCCCCTGCACAATTCCTGGAGGCAAGGCAGAGACTTGAGTTCCAAGAATACGTAGTGCATGCCAGGAAAAGCAAGATCTGGGCCATGGCAACCTAGATCTGCCCAAGGGCAACCTGAAAACAAGTAGAACTGAGTGCATGGGAAAAGATGGTGCATATTTGAGTGAATAGAAATTCATGAAATCAAAGAAA
Source organism: Pinus taeda (assembly GCA_000404065.3). Lineage (NCBI taxonomy): Eukaryota > Viridiplantae > Streptophyta > Pinopsida > Pinales > Pinaceae > Pinus > Pinus taeda. The sequence continues at coordinate 105,708 of APFE031357519.1, forward strand.
GTGCAAAAATCTGTCAAAAAGAAAAACAACGAAGCTCATGAAGAGAGTCGCCGTAATGGCGACCGTTAGTGCAGAAACAGGGTTATGCATGTGACACTAATGAAATGCAATGCAAAACTTGAAACAACACTTCTCCAAGTTAAAATACATTAAAATGCCAGCAATAGTTCAACAAAACAAGGAAAACAATACTCACACAAGCCAAAGAAAGAAAAGCAACATAAAAAGAAACAAAAGACATGAAAAGAAAAACTTACCCAAAAAAGTTGTGAAGGCTGTGTCAAAGATTCCTAGATGCCTCAAGAATGCGAGAGCTCTAAGATCTAATGTGTAGAATGAGCTCTAGGGCATCCATTAAATAGATTTGGTAGATTTAGGGTTTATGACGCGCATTCCACAAATCTAGGAAAAAGCGACACTTGGAGGGAAGTTTCTAAAATGAACTTGAGTGTAACTCTTAGCTGCTAAAAATAGATCCCTATTTTCTAGGGGTGCTTTTTCTCTACCAGTTGGGATTGCACAGTTATGAGCCTCATCTCACTGCCGAGATGCTCTACGCAATTCCGGAGAGCAAGGCTGACTGCCTACTCTGCACAATTCTAGGGAGTAAGGTTGACTACCTACTCTACGTAGTTTCTGAGAGAAAGGTTAATTGCTTGCTCTGCACAGTTTCTGAGAGTAGGCTGACTGTTGAGCTATTCTGAGAATTCCTGAGAGAAGAGTAGGCTACCTTGTAAAACTGCATAGTTTTCCAAGACAGTCCAAGAACCATATGTGAACCAAGTCGTTGGTTCAGCTTGTGGTTAGTCGGAAAAAAAAGTAAGCGAACACAAGCTCTAAAGCGACAGATGAATTCAAATGAATCACAATTACCTGAGCAGTGCAAGACATGCTGCTAAGATGTTGGTGGGGAGGCTCCAAAACAAAGCGAAAGAAAAATTTAGGAGGGTGGTTGTGGCCGCTGCAACATACTCTTCATGATTACTACTCCAAGATGGGTATGACAATTAATACTGATAAGACTAAGGTCATGATACTTAAATTCGAAAATATCGCCCATGGTAATTTCGTGATCCAAAAATGGATCCTAGATAAACCTCTAAGTCTAAAAGATTGCATATAAGAGGTAAAAGGTGCCAAATGGCACAAATCCTTTGTCAATCACAGGAAAGTGGAAAATGACAAACTGCTCTCGGAAATAGTCTCATTGCAGAGATCTCCTCATTCTGAATCCAACGCAATTTTAATGGGTGAAAACGGACTTCAGATGAAGAAGTTATCATAAAATAAGTTCCCCTTTGTTCTTTGGGAAAGAGGCAAAAACTTGAAGAAAACAGTGAAATAAGGCCTATTGAAGGCTTAAACCAAATCTACACAGGAGCCATTAGATCTGGCTGATCAACAGTCCAGATCAGATCAGCATATCACAATCGGCGAAGGCAGTCGGAGGGTATCGAAGGTAGACACGCGATAGGACTGGGTCGATGCGATGGTGTGATCGTCGAAATCGGCAAATCGCAATCGGCGATGCCACGAGGTAGAGGCGGGACCCTGGGCCAAGAGATATCGCGATCGCCAATATTAGCATCAGCGGATCGCATCGGCATAGGCCATGCTATGTGGACAAACCCCGGGGCTCATGCGATTTGTGATTGCGACAAGTCGCATCAGAGCTACACAGAGGGGCGAAGATATATATATACGTGTGTGTGTGTGCGCGATGTTATTTTCCGAACCCTATAAAATTATAAACGATATTCCATATGTTTTGAGGTCCACCCAATGGCAGTCTTCTGTGTATTTTCAATATTTTTAACGTATTTTATAAATACAAAGGGAAATCCATGGAATGGGCAATTGCGACTTGCGACAACGATTATGGGCGGACCCGATAGGAGTTTAGGGCAGAATTCATAGCAATTGAAGTCTGTTGAACAATGTTTTTTTTTGGATTTTTCCCGTGTCTGGTATATTTTCCTGTGTAAGCCAAGAATGCCAAAATTTGGGGATTTCAAGCGCCGATGGTTCCTTCCGTTGCAGCACAGGTGGCCACCATCCCTGGGGGAGTTTAGCAATGATTGCTAACGCTCAGAGAGGGGATTTGAGCGGACCAAAACAGGAAGACAGGGAGCCCGAAAGGGAAAATGAACCGACAGAGTCGATTTAGCTTAAAAGCCACAGAACAACAGAGACAAGGGGTTGTTGTTGTTGGTTGTTGAGGTTGTTGTTGGGGTTTTGTTGTTGAAAGTGAAGCCAAAGTAGGAAGCTAAGGAAAAAGAGGTAGCACAGAAGCAAAAAGGCAGCTAAGGGAGTCACTTGGAAGTCAAGTGAAAGGCCAAGAGGGTTGTAAACTGATAGAGAGCATAAAGGAGCCAGAGCCAAAGAGCAAGAGCCAAAGCCAGAACCAAAGAGCCAGAGTCAGAGTCAAGAGCCAGAACCAAGAGCTAAGAGCCAAAGCCAAGAGCCAAAGCTTCAAGAGCCAAGAGCCAAAGCCAAGAGCCAAAGGATAAAATGGTGTCTGAACCCACCATTTCTATGTAGAACAACAGGAGTTGAGCCAAGAGCTTGTAAAAAGGACTTATACCATAATCCTAGAGAGCCTAGTTGAATTGACTAAAGCTCACAGAGATGTAGCCTTAAGAGTTGTGGGTGAACTCCTAATTAAATTGTTGTTTCTGTGTGATTGTTTATTGCTGCATTGTTCAATGTTATATGCATTTATATATCAGTTTAAGCACATCAAATTACAACAAAACAATAGAAATTAAAGCATGTAATCAATTAAAAACAAATACCAGCATACACCTATATTTTTAAGCATTTCTTAATTCCGCATTGGTTAATCAATAAGACTTGGGAATATTTAAGCTTTGAAAGTGGGAGAGGTTCTTGTAAGTTGGAAAAGAAGCCTAAGTGCCCCATTTTTAGATCAGGTGGTATCGGAGCCTAAGTTTGATTAAACCCACCTTCAAAGAGAAGGTTATATCAGAATGTATGATTGACAAAGCAAAGACTGCTTGTATGAAAGGTGTTTAAACAACAAGAGGTTGATTGTATGCTTGTTTTGCAGACTCACTATTTTCTGAGTTTGCAGAGGTAAAGGGAAAGTTGTTGCTAGCTCAGTCCAGGAAGGACAAATTAGAAGAAGGGATGAAGGCATTCTTCTATCCCAAAGGAACTCAAGGCAGTCCTTAAAGCACAAGAGGTTCGTTGCAAAGGGTTGCTGAAATAAGCTCTTTATTAATCTTCTTTGAAGTTCTTTGTTCATTGGCATAATGACAACTTCCTCAAGTGTATCCTCGAATTCTTCCTTCTTCATCACAAGACTCTTTGATGGAGACTTGAAGCAAGACTTGTTCATTATGATGGACAAGGTGAGGGAAATGTATGAGGATGGAAGAAAAAGCAGCATACTTAGAGAGCTGTTGAATTCCATGAAGGAAGAGAAGCAAATGCTTTTTGTCAAATTGTAGGAAATGGAGAGGCAACTTCATATTGCAAATATGAACCTGAAGAGGATGCATGAGTTGGAGTCACAGCTCTTCGTTGCCCAAGAAGCCTTGGTCAAGTATCAGCTTGAAGAAGAGGTAAACCATTCCAGTTTGTCTTCAAGTTCTTCTAAGAATGCTTATATTGGTTCTTTTGAAAAACATACTAGAGGCATAGGTTCCAAGCTAATGTCCAAGATGGGCTATGAAGGAAAGGGCTTGGGAAAGCATGCACAAGGTATTGTTGAACCAATTATGGTTGAAGAAAGGCCTAAGTATTTGGGTCTTGGCTATGGATAGTCTTATGGAGAGAGTTCCAAAACTTCCGTGAAGGCCATTGAAACAGCTCCAAGAAGGGGTTGCATTGCAAAGTGTGAATATTGTGTTCAAGAGGAATACGATATCTTGAAACATCAATTGCAGGATGTAGGTGTTCAGAAGCACACACTTGAACCAGAGAGTTGGGGAGACTCTAATAGACTTGAAGAGATTGATGGTGTTCCAAAGGGAACCACATCTTCATTTGCTTCGCCTCCTCATGAAGGCAATAAAGGTGAAAGAGAAAGGTATAAATCTGGTTCTAAACATATTCCTTTTGATTTTGCAAAGCATGGTAAATTTCCACATAAGCATGGGAAAAGAATTGCATGTTCCTTTTGTGGTTTGGATAACCAACATGTTTCTAAATGTTGGAAGAGAATGGCCACATACAAAAAATTTTGAAGGAAAATAAGCAAAGAGCCAAATGTCCATTGGACAAGGAAAATCATGCTGTCAAGAGGATGCACATGCAATGCACTTACTGCCATAAGCAAGGGCATCTTGCTGAAAGGTGTTGGACACTGAATCCAACAATGCTTCCACAATAGCTGAAGAAAGTGGAAAGAGAAGATGGCATAAATGGAAAGGAAGTTTCCATAAATAATGTGTTTCAAAATGATTCACATGTTGATGTTGATGTGCAAACAAGAGCAAGTCGTTTGAAATGGATTGGTAGGAAATGTTTAGAGTTCTTTTCCAATTAAGGATTGCATGTCTATTGATGCATCTATTCGCATTTCTTGTTGATGAGATGCAACTTGCAGGTTTCTACCAAGATGGTGAATGGAAAAGATTGAGTAGGAGACTCACTTTGTTGTTGCAACATTATATGTCAATTCAGTTTCGAAAGTACAGTGTGCTTAAGTGAAAACTGAAGGATAAAATGCATGCATGAGCATGAGATGCATGAACACAAGGATGTTGATGTTTTCCTTGTTTTGAACATGTATGTGTAATTAACTTGAAGGGTTGATTTCTTTAAACATGCATGTAATATTGACTTGAAAGAAGTTGATTTAGTCTCCAAGATGGAGATAGTGATGAAATGTTCATCTTTTGAAAAGAGTCCAAATGGTCTTTTTCTACATGCTTGACTTGAAGGGTCATTTGTTTAAAAGGCATGTTTTGTGGGATTGTTGTCTAGTCCATCATTTGTATGCAGATGTAAGACATGGAGGTGTTCACAAGATGTGAAATTTGTTTCTTTGGTGAAGCAGGATTTTATTCCATCCAGTTGTTGTCTGTATGCCTGTTGTTGTTAACAGATGTTGTTGGCAGTTTCTCAAACAAGTACAAATGAAAGTTTTATGGAGCATATGTACTTCACATTTGTTTAAGCCACCTTGGATCAATGATCAAGGCAGAGAAGCTCAAACTACCTTCTATAACTATTTCAGCAGGAGTTCTGCAGGAAGGCAAGGAGGAAGACAGTTCTTCCCAAGAAAACCAGCCCATCCAAGAAGGGAAGTAGTCAGAAACTTTGGTTTAGAGGCACTATGCAAAGGAATGTGTAGGGAGGCTGAAAGAAGAGGGTGACTCACTCCCATTTACTATTCAGATCAGTATATCAATCTTTTGGAGATGAAAAGTCCTTTTAGTGGGAAGGCGTGATCCAAAAATGGATCTTGGATAAACCTCTAAGTCTTAAAGACTTCATATAAGAGGTAAAAGGTGCCAAATGGAACAAATCCTTTGTAAATCAAAGGAAAATAGAAAATTGCAGGCTGCTCTCGGAAATAGTCTCATTGCAGATATCTCCTCATTCTGAATCCAACACAACTTGAATGGGGGAAAACAGACTTCAGATAAAGAAGTTATCATAAAAGAAGTTCCCCTTTGTTCTTTGGGAAAGAGGCAAAAACCTGAAGAAAATAGTGAAATAAGGCCTATCGGAGGCTTAAGCCAAATCTGCACAGGAGCCGTCAGATTTGTCCGATCAATGGTTTAGATCCAATCGGCATATCACAATCAACAAAGGTAGTCGGAACGTATCGGAGGCAGATGCGCGATAGGACCGGGCCGATGCGATGGTGCGATGCCAAAATTGGTGGATCGCAATCGTCGATGCCACGAGGTAGAGGCGGGACCCTGGGCCAAGCGATATTGTGATAGTCAATATCGACGTCGGCAGATCGCGTCAGCATAGGCCATGCTACGTGGACATACCCTAGGGCTCTTGCGATTTGCGATTGCGACAAGTCGCATCACAAAATCACATCAGAGCTACATAGAGGGGCAAAGATATGTATGTGTGTGTGTGTGTGTGTGTGTGTGTGTGCACGATGCAATTTTCCAAACTTGGTAACATTATAAACGGTATTCCATATGTTTTGAGATCCACCCAACGACAGTCTTGTGTGTATTTTCAATATTTTAAACGTATTTGATCTAGATTTAAACAGGGATGCAACAAATTACATAGATAACCATAAACACAAAGATGCAGCGGAAATAATACTTTATTTCATTACTGTAAAATACTGAGATATGCTTACAAACATAAATGGAAATAAACAGCTAGGGCGATGGTAGCTTATCTCTGAGAAGAGATGTGGTGGCTACATGCCTCTGAACTGTGTTACAATAAGGCTCGAAGGCCTATTTATTGTTGAGAAACAATGGAAAACCCTAAACATCCAAAAACCTAACCCTAGAAGATGAAACACCAAAATGTGGGCCTCGTTTGGGTAAATTGGTACATCAACTTCCCTGGGTCGTAACTTTGGCATACGATCTCTGTTTGACGTGTACAATATCTCGTTAGAAAGATCTATCCGAGAAATACAACTTTGGGAAGAGAAACATGGATTCATGGACCGATGTTACTCCCAATTTTCCCAGAAATGTCGTTTAGGGCCTCAAAACGACTCCAGAAGTTTACGACCTGAAACACTGCTAAAAATAATAAACTGTGCTACAATTAAGGAAACTGAAAAGATGAAAGAAGCAATGCTGAGGGTCCAAGTGGACTTGGCGGGTGGCCACCAATATCCAACTGGATCATTCCTCCCCCCTTAGGAAGCAATGGTCCCCATTGCATTGAGTTCCTCCATGAGATGAGGAAACGTATGTTGAACTTGGTCCCTGGTGAGCCACTTACCCTGGTGAAGGAGTTGGCCTGCTTTGACAACTTGATACAGTTGGATGTTCTACTGGCGAGTGTGCTTGATTTGTGTGTCCAAAATCCAATCAGTTGCAGCTTTTTCCATGCAATTTGGATTTAACTCTATGGGTGTGAGCTGTTCTACAATGTCGGATGTGTCTAGTAATGGTGGAAAGTATGGCCGAAGGCGGTCCACATTGAACATTGGGCGCAGGCCAAGGAATGGGGGAATGAACTCAAATGCATTGTATCCCATATCTTTGGTAATGGTGTAAGGACCATATCGAAGTGGTCTAAGTTTCCGATAGGCTCCGGTAAGGCATTCCTTTTGCAAATGAAACCAGACTTTATTGCCCACCTGAAACATGTGTGGCACCTGATGTTGATCATGTTGCTGCTTGTACTTGGCATTTGATTTCTCCAGGATTTCATGGACTTACTGGCGAATATGTTGGATGTGCTCAATGAAGTTGTTTTCCTTATCTGTTTCAGACTGGACATGAGCCGAATCTACGTGAGTAGATGCAAATGTCATGGCCACATCAATGGGACATAGTGGTTGGAATCCCAAGCCCACCTGAAAAGGGTTGTGGCCAGTCGAGCTGTGGAGAGCCCAGTTGTAGCTGTGATGAACATAAGGGAGGCTCTCATCCCATGTGCGTGGATGCTTTGAGTTGTACATGCGCAGAATGTGTACAATCATCCTGTTGATAACCTCTGTCTGGCCATCAATTTAAGGATGGAAGGTTGTGGACTTAGTGAGAATGGTGTCCAATATCGACCAGAGACTGGACCAAAATGTACTGAGGAACCTGCTATCCCGATCTAAGATGATGGACTGTGGGATCCCAAAGTGCACCCACACTCGTTCAAAGAAGAGTTTAGCAGTGGCTTCTGCTGTGATATTCTTCTTACAGGCTACCATAATGGCCATCTTTGAGAACCTGTCGACGACCACAAAAACACAGTGGTTTCCATGCTTAGTGGAAGGGAGGCCTGACATGTAATCCATGGAGATGGATTCCCAAGGTCAACTAGGGGTAGGCAGTGGGGTATAGAGGCCTTGCTTCTTGACTGTCGATTTGGCAATGGCGCAAGCAGTGCATGATATGATGTACTTCTTGACATCCTGTCAAAGATTCGGCCAATAGAAATACTTCTATAGTACTGCCACCATTTTCTCGACCCCAAAATTCCCAGCAACCCGACTGTAGTATGCTTCCCAAATCATCTTGGCATGCTCGCTTGAAGGAACACAAAGGTGACCCATGTGGCATAACAGGGCATTCTAGAGGTGAAAATATGGAACATGCCGACCCTCCAAGAGTGTCTGGTATGTGTGGCCAAAGTCTGGGTTACTTTTGTAGAGAAGTGGCCAATCAGAAGTCTCGTGCCCACAAGAGTTGAGCACGGTGGTTAATGACATGATCGGTGGTTGACTGAGGCAATCTGCAACATTATTGGTGTTGCCCTTCTTATACTTGATATTCAAATGGAACTATTGCAGGTATGTGGACCACTTCTTATGGCGATCATTCTATAATTTCCCTTTGGTCTGTATGAACTGGAGGGCTCGGTGGTCTGTGTGGATGACTGTTTCCTTCCCCAAAATGTAATGTTTCCATTGTCTGCAGGCCTGCACAATGGAATACATCTCTTTGTCATAAGTGGGATCCTTCTGGACTGTGTCTGAAAGTGTCTCACTGTGATATGCCACTTGATGCCCGTGTTGAGTAAGGACTACCCCAATAGCATAGTCAGAGGCATTTGTCTCGACCTCAAATGGTTGTTGCAAGTCTGGAAATACGAGCACTGGTGCTGAGCAGAGGCAGTCTTTCAACTCTGTGAATGCCTTCTGTTGAGATTCAGACCAAAAAAATTTTGCTTTCGCTCCTCCCTTGGTGACTTGACTCAAGGGCCAAGTGATATGAGAAAATCCCAACATGAACCTGCAGTAGAAGTTGGCAAGACCTAGAAAGCTGCAGAGCTCTGTTAGAGTGGTTGGAGAGGGTCAATCCCGAATGACTTGGATCTTGGATGGATCCACATGCACCCCTTGCTCATCAATAGTGTATCCCAAACACTGAACTTGGGTCATGCCAAAAGTGAATTTCTCCAAATTGGCACATAACTTGTGTTACCGCAGTGTTTGGAGAACTTGTCGGATGTGTTGGAGGTGCTTTTCCCAACTCTGGCTGAAGATCAGGATGTCATTCAAGTATACCACTACAAATGAGTTGGTGAATGGCCACAAGATGTCATCCATTAGCCTCATGAAGGTTGCAGGAGAATTCGTTAATCCGAAAGGCATAACCAACCATTCGAAAAGGCCCTCCTTGGCTTTGAAGGCAGTCTTCCACACATCGGAGGGTTTGATTGGTACCTGGTGATATCCCGACTTCAAATCGATCTTGCTGAAATATTTTTCCCCCTTTAGTTGGTTCAGGAGGTCATCGATCCGTGGGATCGGGTACCTATTATGGACAGTGATCTTGTTCAGTGCCCGATAGTTAATACAGAGTCTCCAAGTCCCATCCTTCTTCTGTACCAACATGATCAGGCTCCCACAGGGTGATGAACTCGGACGGATGTGACATTTTTGTAGCAGCTCTTGAATCTGCCTCTTGATTTCATCATTCTCAAGAACAGAGTGCAGATAGATTGGTCCATTAGGCAGCGACGCAACCTCGGGTCAGATCGATGGAGTGCTTGACCTGACAGTGCAGAGGAACCCCTGCGGGGGAGGTGAAGATGTCCCCATACTCCTCCATGACGTTGTCCATATGTAGTTGTCGTGCAGAGGGGCCTTGTCTGGAGGTCGTGGCCACCGTCTTCTTCTTTCCTTGAGGGTGCATCATTAGGAAAACAAATTTCCTGGTTTTGGAAATGAGCTTATTGCATTGTTTTGCAGTAACCAAAGAGATGGTAGTAGGTGGTACTACCTCCGGTATCTTGTACCACTTATTTCCCGAAGTAATAATAACAGCACGGGGCCTTGATTCATACACAACATATCGCTTCCACAGGTATGGTTGTCCTAATAATACATCACAGACTTTAAGGGGAGCAATGTCACACAATACCTCATCCGTGAAGGGCTTGATGTTGTATGGAAGGCGACATTGTTGGCTCACGTGAAGATCCCGTCCTTGGTGAAGCCACTCGATGGTGTACAGTTGTGGATGTGTTGTGGTCGGTAAGCCCAGTCGCTTCACGACCTCTACCGAAATGAGGTTCTTTTGGCTCCCGCTGTCGAAAATAAACTATAGCGGGGATCCCTTTACCCACATCTCGGAGTGGAAGAGACGCTCCTCCTCCTCTGGATCTTCGTGGTGGCAACGGTGGCATTGGGCTCCGCATCGATAATCTGCTTCCCTTTGTCATTCCCCTTATCGAGTTCTGGCTCAGATTCGAAACATGCATCTAATTCTAAAACCTTTAGCTCAGCCACCAGTGACTGCTTGGCTCGACACTCACTTGTGTTGTGAGTGGAGCTCTTATGGAACTCACACCATTTTCCCGTGTCCTTTTTCGGCTTTGTGGCGTTGTTCTTTGCTTGCAGCTTTGGCAGGTTGTCTTGGGCCACTCCGCCTTGGCTTTGTCCTTTATTCTGCGGTTTGAGGGTACCTTTCCCTTGCTTCGAATTTGCAGATCCAAAGTCTCGCTTCTTCTGTTTAAACTTTTGGTCGACCTTGACAGCATATCAGTATGCCGTGCTGAGCGAGGAGATGTTCACGAATTCTATTTTTTCTTGGATGTACTTGTGTAGGCAGTCGCGGTATTTGAGTATCAAATGCTGTTCCGAATCCTTGATACCCAACTTTGTGTGAAGGGTATGGAAAATATTGGTAAACTCCAGCACGTCTTGGTCCCTTCCTTGCCACAGCGTGGTCCACTTTATGTATTGATCCTCATAGCTTCCGACAGGGTAGTACTGCTCCTTGATGGCAACCTGGAATGAATTCCAGGTGGGTGCAGCTGAAAATAGTGAGCTAATACTTTCATCCTTCTACTTGCAGTAGGTTTCCCACCAGTCCTTGACGTGGGGGGCTACTTTGAGAAGAGCGAAAATAATCTTTTCCCGACTAGAAAAATCATGAACAGAAAAATAACCCTCTAGCAGATTTAACCATTTATCAACGACATTTGCATCTATCTGACCCTTGAATATGGAGATTTCAAAATTAACTTGTACTTTAAATGGTGTTGCATTTCTAGAGTAGCTGTGGGAAGTCGATGCGTCGCCCTTGGGCAGCCGTTGTAGGATCTGGGCAAAGTTGTCCATCATCGCATTCCTTTGTCACTTGAGGGCTTCTTCGAGCAAGATTTTGATAGGATCTCCTGCTCCCTCATCTTTCTTTTCATCCGCCATGGGAGTCCGTCGGGTTTTGCGAGGCTAGTCTTGCAAAGGTTTGACCAGTTCAAGCCCTAACTCCTTATATCCTGACCTCGTTGGGGACATGCAAAGAAAAACAAAGAAAAAGCATACTACTCTGATACCATTGATCCGGATTTAAACAGGAATGCAACAAATTACAAAGATAACCATAAACACAAAGATGCAGCGGAAATAATACTTCATTTCATTACTATAAAATACTAAGATATGCTTACAAACAGAAAATGGAAATAAATAGCTAGGGCGATGGTAGCTTATCTCTGAGAAGAGATGTGGTGGCTACATGCCTCTAAACTGTGTTACAATGAGGCTCGAAGGCCTATTTATTATTTAGAAACAATGGAAAACACTAAACATCCAAAACCTAACCCTAGAAGATGAAACGCCAAATTGTGGGCCCCGTTTGGGTAAATTGGTACAGCAACTTCCCGAGGTCGTAACTTTGGCATACGATCTCCATTTGACGCGTACAATATCTCATTAGAAAGATATATCCGAGGACTGCAAGTTTGTGAAGAGCAACATGGGTCCATGGATCAATGTTGCTCCCAATTTTCCCAAAAACGTCGTTTAGAGCCTCAAAACGGATCTAGAAGTTTAGGACCCAAAAAACTACTAAAAATAGTAAAATGTACTACAATTAAGGAAACTGAAAGTTGGGGGTCCAAGTGGACTTGGCAGGTGGCCACCAATATCCACCTAGATCAATATTTTATAAATACAAAGGGAAAGTCACGAAACAGGAAATTGTGACTTGCGACAATGACTATGGGCGAACCCGATAGGAATTTAGGGCGGAATTCATAGCAATTGAAGTCCGATGAATAGTGTTTTTTGTGAATTTTTCCCGTGTTTGGTATATTTTCCTGTGTAAACCGAGAATTCCAAAATTTGGGGATTTCAAGCACCAGTGGTTGCTTTCGTTGCAGCACAGGTGGCCACCATCACTGAGGGCATTTAACAATGATTGCTAACGCTCAGAGAGGGGATTTGAGCGGACCAAAACAGGAAGACAAGGAGCCCGAAAGGGAAAATGAACCAACAACACTGATTTGGCTTAAAAGCCACAGAACGATAGAGACAAGGGGGTTTTTGTTGTTGTTTGTTGAGGTTGTTGTTGGGGTTTTGTTGCTGAAAGTGAAGCCAAAGCAGGAAGCTAAGGCAAAAGAGGCAGCGCAGAAGCAAAAAGGCAGCCAAGGGAGTCACTTGGAAGTCAAGTGAAAGGCCAAGAGGGTTGTAAACTAATAGAGAGCAGAAAGGAGCCAGAGTCAAAGAGCAAGAGTCAGAGCCAGAGCTGTAGAGCCAGAGTCAGAACCAAGACCGAGAACCAAGAGCTAAGAGCCAGAGCCAAGAGCCAGAGCCAAGATCCAAAGCTTCAAGAGCCAAGGGATAAATGGTGTCTGAACCCACTGTTTCTATGTAGAACAACAGGAGTTGAGCCAAGAGCTTGTAAAAAGGACTTATACCATAATCCCAGAGAGCCTAGTTGAGTTGACTAGACCTCACGAAGATGTAGCCCAAGAGTTGTGGGTGAACTCCTAATTAAATTGTTGTTTCTGTGTGATTGTTTATTGCTGCATTGTTCACTGTTATATGCATTTATATATAAGTTTAAGCACATCAACTTACAGCGCAACAACAGAAATTAAAGCATGTAATCAGTTAAAAACAAATACCAGCATACACCTATATTTTCAAGCATTTCTTAATTACGCATTGGTTAATCAATAAGACTTGCGAATATTTAAGCTTTGAAAGTGGGAGAGGTTCTTGTAAGTTGGAAAAGAAGCCTAAGTGTCCCATTTTCAGATCATTTTGTCTATGATAACCATTTCTTAGAGAAAGTTTCTTCTTATAAATATTTGGGTATTGAAATTCATCATTAGCTCAATTGGAATTAAAGCATTGAGAAAAATATTATTGGAGGCTGGAAATCTTATTATGAGCTTGAAAACAATTGTATGTTGGTCAATCTTTATATTTGGAGTTAAAAAAGGTTCCTCTTTGAGACTCTCATCACCCCTGTTGTATTATACGGATGTGAAGTATGGGGTTTTGTATATCAAGAGAGTCATAGAGAAAGATAGAGATGGTTCAAAGGAAATTCATAACCTACAACCTCAAGATCAAGGGAAATACTCACTATCGTATCCTCCTGATCGAAGTTGGCCTTTCCCCCATTGAAAACACGACTATGTTTAGATATTTGATGTATAAGAAGTTTTACAACATGGAATCCAAGAGGCTTCCCAAGATTGCTTCTAACTAATTAGTCAAAACTCCCAACTTCGCCTCAAGTGTGGGTGGCACAAGGATGCCCAATCTTGGCTTAAGCATTGGGGGATAAAGGAGGATATCGTAATGGGAAGTAAGGATAGTGTCAAAGATACTATTACCTCCAAATTTAAAGATAAATTGTGGGATGATAAGGAATTGGAGGGTAAAAGGAAGCTAAGATACTATAAGGAGGTGATCAACCCCACCCTTGATAACCAGAATTATCTCTCCGTTTTGACGAGCACCGAGAAAAAAATTAACATCGCTAGGATTAGAACTAATTCTCATGAGCTTTGAAGTGAAACCAAGCAGTGGTCTACTCCCAAGACTCCATGGAACGATAGAATTTGTTAGCTTTGCGATACTAGGAGGTAGGAAGATGAAAAACACCTCCTTTTAGACTGCTTGACTCTTACTCATAACCGCTTTCATTTCCCTAACATCTGTCACACTTCCAATCTTCTTGACTTGTTGAGTCAACCCAACTATAGTAATCATGGAGTGCTTCTTTCCCTTCTTTTTGATCATAGAAATAAGATTTTGAAGAATCACAATTAGATTTTTCTTTTTCTTAAAGTCCCATAGAC